>OX940936.1:9361200-9604758 GCA_954870645.1 Agrotis clavis | reverse complement strand
CTGTGCGCAGCTCCGCTAGATTGTTAAATCGTTTCGAATTAACGATATTTTTTAGTTTTAGAACTTTTGAGATTAAAGTAAAAAGTTCATTATATTAGTGTTTTAGATTTTAATAAAATTTAAAATTAACGTTCCGTCTCGTGAGTTGAGTTTATTTTTAAAACAAAATGGACGGTGAAACTATCGTGCCAGAGGAAACTTCGAGGAAAAGGACGCGGAGTTCGAGTTCTTCATCGTCATCAAAAGGAAGTGACACGGTGTCATCGGAGAGCGAGGGGGGTGGTTCAGCACCGCGCAGACAGCCCCCGCGGTCACGCGGGCGCCCTTTTTCGCTAGACTCCGAACTGGATCGCAGGTTTGATCTACTATCCCAACAATTGGTGAGTCATGTCAATAATGTTTTATCGAATTGCATCATGGCAAATAGTGCTCCATTAGCACAAAACCTACCCGCCACGCAAATTATTTTGGCGCCGCGCTACCCTCAACATCGACAGCTACCCAAATGCATTTTTAGCGCAAAATGAGGATGTGAACTCGGCATTACAAAACCTTGTTGATTGGTCTGCTAGTTCCAACGCTCAATTATCTTACTCGCAGCGGGCAGTTGGACCCTAAAGTAGGCGCAATGCCTCTTAGGGCTTCTCAACCTTGTGTCCTTCATCACCCACCGGGGAAGGATGCATTGCCGTGCGCTGCAGTGTCACATAAAAGTACTGCGTCAAATTCCTCCCGGAGCAGTACAACTGACACAAGATTGGGGGGGTATAAAACAACTACCCTCTTTAATAAACTCGAAGAATTGTTTGGTGCTGATTCATAGAACGATATCACATGACATTCTTCAAATGGCGGTATACGAGCTGAAGTTATAGAGACACGCCGCCGATCGTTATTAAAAAACGTAAAAAGCAAATACATACGCGAACATAGAAAAAAAAAAAAAATTCCACCCTCGATCGAATAATATTCAATCCTAAAAATTTATCCAACTACCTACTAAAAATTGGGGGTGTAGATTCTGTAGATAAATTAGAAAAACAAATTAATAGTGCGGGACCAAGTCGCCCGATATCTTAGATCCTTCGACCTCTTTTCAAGAGAACACTTCGTTCGCGACAAAACAAATCGAAGCGTACCTAATAATAAAAAAGACAAACAAATTGACGATTTTTTTTTTCAAAAAAGAGGGGAGAGGAGAGAAAAGATAACATCAGGAGGCGACCCAGTTTTTGGGGCGGCTGTCTTCAGCATAACATAGAAATTTGGAATAGTTTCAACCCTACAAAGACTATTGTAAAAATGATATCGGGAGCTCGTATCCCCTTCAATCAGGCACCGCCCTTAATTGTACCTTTAGGCAACCTGCCAAAATTTCAAACCCTTGTTTCGGAAGAAATGACATTAGGAATTCGGAAAATGGTTCAAGAACGAGTGTTAGAGCCTGCTCCTTTGACCACATATTTCATTTGCCCTCTTTTTATAATTACAAAGAGCAATGGAGAAATGGCAGAAATTGAGTAATTTTCAACTTAAATGCACTAAATTTGTACATCGAGCCAAAACATTTCCATCTTTTCCACCATCAACAAATGCCTTCGTCTCTTCAACAAGGTGATTGGATGGTGAAGTTAGACCTCAGCCAGGCCTATAATCACCTCATAGTACGCACAGAACATAGACGCTTCTTGCGTACCAGTTACGGGGGTCAACTTCTGCAGATGACATGTCTACCATTTGGCTTGGCTGCCGCTCCCAGAATGCTTGCGACTATAACAAACTGGACGGCAGAATACCTTCGCAAGAAAGGTCTGCGCTTTGGCGTTTTTCTCGACGTTTATTTACTAGTTATCAGTTGTCTAGTATCCATAACACAAGCTCTGCTTAGCGTGGGACTAGATGGCGTTGTGTGATAGTTGTGGAATATTATTATTATTACTAGTCCATCAGAACAAGGAAGTACTCAGCACGCATCTAAACATAGCTGTACGCTTCCTGTCGAGTCTGGGCTGGTGTGTAAATTACGAGAATTCGATCAACAGACCAACGAGGTCGATCGAATATCTCGGTATCGATTGGGACACACAAACAAACCGCAAGTCCCTGCCACCAGACAAGGTGAGAAAAATTCAACAGAACCTCTCGACCAGACTCGCAGCGGGCAGTTGGACCCTGAAGCAGGCGCAACGCCTCTTAGGGCTTCTCAACCTTGTGTCCTTCATCACCCACCGGGGAAGGATGCATTGCCGTGCGCTGCAGTGTCACATAAAAGTACTGCGTCAAAATCCTCTCGGAGCAGTACAATTGACACAAGACATTCGCAAGGAATTAGAGTTGTGGATGGAAAATGTAAGTCAAAAGACAGCGATTCACACAAATGTGCCATACACACTTTGTCATCACGGACGCTTCCGACGTTTCATAGGGTGCACTAGTCAACAACAACAAGATACAAGGTGCCGACCAGAAAAAATGGCATTGCAATCTCAAGGAGATGTATGATGTGATTGCTCTGTTGTCCCAGAAATCCAGAGCCCTCCGAGACTCCAGCATAACTCTCCAGACCGACAACAAAACAGTGGTCTCGTACATTCTCGTACAAGAAAGGCGGCACAAGATCACGCCGATTGATGGAGTTGCCACGGAATTGCTGATTCTGAAGGACGACCTTGGTGTTGTACTGATCCCGCACCACCTACCAGGGGTGTACAACATCGAAGCCGACCACCTGTCGCGAAATCGCGTCGGCAGCGAGTGGCACCTACGGGTGGCAGCAACTTCGAAAATATTTCAGACTTGGGGAAAACCGGACATAGATTTGTTGGCATCCCAAACCACACACGTGGTGACAACTAACGTTTCTCTAGATTCCTCAGACTCCAACGCCTGCTATCACGACGCGTTTAGCAGATACTGGCAATACGACCTAGCATGGGTGTTCCCACCACCGGCGCTGCTTCCACGAGTTCTGTACCACTTAAACTCAGTATTAGGGCGGTACATTATAGTAGCACCCAAGTGGAATAAACCGTTTTTGGTAACCAGACCTGAGGAGTCGAACCATGCCACGGCCCAAGAAGATCAGAGACCTAAAGACCTTGATAGCCACGGTGACCGGCTTACCACAAGCTCATGTCAACGATCTGAAATTGGAAGCCTGGCTCATTTCGGCTGGGACGCCATGACTAGAAATGGGTCTCCACAAGAGAAAGATCTTTTATCTTGCTGGCGAACTTTGACCCTTAAACTTACACGCCTATTTGGGGTAAGTGGTCTTTGTGGTGTAGCAAAATTAATGTACATTTTCGTACGCCAAATCCAGCAGATATTGCAAAATATCTAGCATATCTATATAGATCTAGATCAAAAGTTAGCTTACAGAACCATTCTCGTGCATGAGTCCGTTATTGCATCTATTTGTGAAACTACTTCAAATATTAAAATTTCTTCTTCTTCGTCGGTTCACTCTTGACAGAGTGGTCGTGGTCAGCATGTTGCAGCGAGACATCGACCGTGCTGCCATAATGCGCCTCAAAATGAGACGCCATCCTTAGAATTTCTTCTAGTCACACTGTAAATCACATTTTGAAAGCAATTTCAATTGCCAAGCCTTTGCCTAAGGTACCCACATGGTACGCCAGGGTATTGATAACTTGTTTACAGGATAATACCCCTTGCATTAATAGTTTATAATGAAGTGTCTAAGCGAACGGCGACTATTTTATTATTTTGGCTCCGCACGGTTAAAAATCTATCAATGGACAGGCGGGGCTCATTAATAAATTTGTTCATAATAACTATTAGAGTTCCTGTTAGAGCAGCAACTCCAACTATAATCGGTGGTTGCATAAAACGTATATTCTATCTGGTGTTGAAATACAGGCCCCTCCAGGTAGTTTAGATCGGCTGTCTCATCATTAAATTGATTAGAAAAATATCCTTTAAATGATATTTTATCTAAAGTAAACTGGAGGCATAAATCAATTTTCAGAAAATGTTATCATAAAGAAATCAGATCAAGTAACGAAATGTCCTCGGTGCTTTCGTTATCTTTATTTCAAGTCCCCAATTGATTAACCAACCAATGTTTTCATGACATGATTCAAATTACTATTAAAGATATTGCACAGATTGCAAGTATCCTTATGTTTTTATTTAATAATTCTATATACTGCCAACAATTTGATAGCTAGAATTTGTTTCATATAAAACCTGTTTATATGAATATTATCAAAATTATAATTCACATTGTTGCTTTTCATTCATACAATCCACCAGGAGATAACAAACACGTCTCTCATAATGGACTTCGGACGTCAAACGGAACACATAATATAAAAATTTTACCTTCGAATAAAATTTGTATTATGTTTCCTAAGACGTCCGAAGTCCAGGTAAGGTCTTCCTGGTGCATACCTACCTTTGCATCATTATGAGCCGAACAATGATCTAAAACTTCATCATGGCGGCTTGTATGCGGTTTTTGAAGGTAGTTCACAGGTTTGACGTTTGGGGTCGCTAGTGGCGCGATTACGAGGCGGAAAGTGACGACATCTAGCGGCTGTTCGCGGAACGAAACGGTGTACTCTCTCATAATGGACTTCGGACGTCTTAGGAAACATAATACAAATTTTATTCGAAGGTAAAATTTTTATATTTTTTAGGTCCGCCATTACATCTTTTACTTTGGTTCTTAATTCAAACTTTCTCACAACCTTCACAAAGGTGCAGGCTATTTACACGCCTTCACCACCAACTAACAAACTAGCTAGAACTTTAGAATTGTCTCTATCAAAACATCCTAAACATGTGGTAGAAATTACAGTACGGATAATCTACTAAAATGGTAGGAAATTCTATGTCTGGCAACATTGATAACAGTGTTGCAATAATTTACTGCTTGGCTGAATACCACATAGAATTGTACTGGCAGGAATGTCTGTTTTCAAGTTTGTAGTTTTTCAGTATGGGGTATACAGTATATGGTAAATGTTTAATCTGTCTATTTATCTATTTTTCACATATTGGTATATAAATCTTGATTGGCATTGCTGTAAGTTTTTGAATTATCTGTAGGAAAGTTGTTTGTAGGGAATGGAAATGTGTAAGGCGATTTAAATTGCTGTTATAGTATTAAATTCTTTAGGCAATGATGTTTTTCATGAATAACTAATATTACGTCTTCCATTCGGTATGGATATAACAAATTCATTCAACAACAGTACAGTTTGACTCAAGCTTTAAATATTTACATTGAAAAATCCTGATTCCTTTTCATACCTATTCAAAACTTGCATTTCAAACATTGTTTTAAGCCACTTCAAAAAAAACTAAATTACTCATAAGATTGCGACTTTAAAAGAAACGCTTTTCATTACAATAACCAACAATCCATTCCCCACATCAACTCCCCAACTACAAAATGATATGTCTTCATAAATATCAGGAGTATGTGTTGCCAGCATCAAATAACTGACAGTAGGAGGTTGTGTTGCCAGCATAAAGGACCTGAGTAAAGGCGGGATGACACTAGTGCCTCCTTCGAGAAGACTTACGTTCACAGCCGAAGGGTTTCTCACTGTCGCCGGGTACTTCGTACGGTAGTGTGCCTTGCGCGCGCTTGCCTCGACCTCGCCCCTGGAATATTGGAGTTGGTTGAAGACATTATGATAAAGTTTCGTTCCGGCTGTGCCGATGGACTGCATGAAATGGCTAACTTAGCCCCCATAATGACTCAACTTAGTCAAAATAATTTAAACTGATAAACGAGGACAAAGCAAGAAATATTTGCGACATTGTATTTATTTTTCCCTAGGGGAATATGATGATGACTATCTACAAACATACAGTTCTCATGCCTATGAGAACTGTATGTTTGTAGATAGTCATCATCATACAAACCCACTGCCAGACACAGGCTCTATCAGTCCAATTGTATTCCTAAGATACCTTTGGCTTTGCTCATCTAGCTGCAATCAGCTATCCTGTGAAAATCATCACTCCACCAAGTCTGCTGGGAAGTTCTTGTTTGCCATGTCAATCTCTGTATTCATCAGTTCTATAGTATAATTGCTAGTCTTTACATAAAATAATATCAAAATTCCCAGAACAGATATCATACTCACAGCTCTCCCTCTCTTAGCCGGTGTGTCGTCGGGCTGCGACTTTCGCGTCCTGCCACCTCGGGAGCCCGGCCCGGACGGCGTGGATCCGCCGCGACGCTTGCGCCGGTTCGCGTACGTGTCATCGAAGTAGTCTTCATCTGATTCCGGATCCGGTTCCTCACCGGTTTCCATCTCTTCCATCGCTAGCTCGTCGTAGAACCATTCCTGTGGAAGCTGTAAGTGTTAGTTTCTTACGTTGCCATTTTCTACTGTAGCAGACATAAGTAATCAACAACAAAAATAATAATAGCAACATTTTTGGAGTAAATGAAGAATTAAATTGAGATGCCTGCATATTGGCGAAACTATCTATACTTAGACATAAGCTTCCTTACAACACACTACGAACAATGTACCTGGCGTTAGCAGACTCAGTAGTTTCATATGGTTTAAGTACGTATGGACGGACTTATAAATCGTACCTAGAAGATATTTATAAGCTTCAGCTAGCTATATTAAAAACCATTGTACCCCCTAAAATAAAAAATAAATATTGTAATGACTATAGTTATATCTTCGGACACTGCAAAGTCATAAATGTATTTGACAAATTAAAACTAATGTTAATATGCGAGGAATTTAACAACTTAGATTCACTTAATGAGAATTCGAGGCCAAGTAACCTACGGAACCTAACATACTTAGCAACATATAGGTTATCATCATATACAAACGTATATATTATGGTCAAAGAACGAGACAGTATATGTTACCGTCCATACTTAATACCTTACCAAAAGACCTAGTGCAGAAATTAATAACATGTACCAATATAAAACAATGTAAAAACATACTCAAATCTTTTTTCCTAAGGATAAATAAGTAACGGGTAATAATATAAATGTAATACCTATTAATAACACATAGTATTAAGTAACACTTAGTGCGATTTGACTCAAGCTGCCTTCACATAAACCCAATGAACGGGATTTTAGAAGGCGGGATAGATTTAAGAAAAATGTAAAACTGGTATTGGATAATAAATTAAAAAAAAAAAAATATATAGATAGCCCAATAACAACTCTCAGGCATAAACCCACAGGTTGGGAAACCGTCTGTAAAAGTAACTGACCATTTTTTTTGGTACAATCATATGAGTCCTCAAACCTGGGGCAGCACGGGAAGGACTGTCAGACTTGTACTGACTAAAATTTGCAGTGATCCTTCAATAGCCCTATACCTTCCAGGGTCACGGTTACCTGATGACCGTTATAACTGTGACCCTAGAATGTAAAGACCTACTGAAGGAACAGGGTGGATTTTTAATTAGTAAGTAGTCCGATTGTGCCCTTGCAGTATGGTTCATGACAGATTTTAGAAATATTGTTTAACTTCTTAAAATACCCATGAATGCAATAAATATTTGAAATTGATGGTCCCTTCCGCTCTACCCAGGATGGGAGTACTGACTTGATGATATTACCATAAAAAAAGGGAATCCTCTCATTTTGTTTTTGATATTTTCAAGTAACTCATGACCAAGAAAATTTCAGCTAATGTCTCCTTACCTTAGGATCATCTTTAGCAGCAGTCTGTGATCCATCTCTACTATCATCACCAGCTAATGCATCCCCTGGAACTCCAGAGCTGTTCTCTCCTTCACCGGTGTTGTCTAAATTATCTGATGCCCCGGCCCAGCCCCACCGTGTTGATGACATTGTTAAGTACTGGCGGCGGGCTTTTCGCCATCTGGATAGAAAAAAATAATGTTACTACTATTAATTGCTCTGTTACTCCTTGGAGTTATCAACAATCCTACTGGACCACTAGACAATGATTCTGCTGATGCCAGTATGAGGGGAACACCCAAATACTCCGAAATATTTTATTCCGAATTTCGATATTCCGATTTTCAAAACTCCGAATATCATAATACCTAAAAATTACAATATCTATTATTAAGAATCTCGAAATTTATTTGACCGAAAGTCGTATGTCCGATTTCTTCTTTTTCCGATTTTCACATATTCGAAAAATGTAATGCTCGATGAGTTCTCAATCCGAAAAACGAAATTCCGAATTTCAATATTCCGAATAAACTGATTTTTTCGGAATATTGAAAATCGGAATTTCGTTTCTCATTCCACAAAGTCAGTGACAGAAACGAATTGGTGCAAAACCGGCTCCACGTAATTTTGTCTACCGTACTCCCAGAGTGTTATTTAAACCCGTGTAGGCACGGAGTGGCGAGGCGTATCCTCTTAACTTTCACTGTTTGCCTTCAGGATTTTTATTGTTATTAGGAGAACTTAGAATTCAAGAGCGAGCGAAGCGAGCTCTGGACTTGGGGCACCCCGACTCGGACAGGTTAGGTTCGAAGGGGATGGCGGGGTCTGAAAGACCCCGCCATCCCCTTCGAACGTGTTAGGTTACTTTAAACCTTGCTCACTGAAATCGGAGCCCCGCGAAGCGGGGCTCCGTCGACCTACCTTGGTAGGTGGTAGTCAACAAATCGACCAAGGATGTAAGAGCGAGCGAAGCGAGCTCGTGACTGGGGACGCCCCGACACGGACAGGTTAGGTTCGAAGGGGATGGCGGGGTCTGAAAGACCCCGCCATCCCCTTCGTGTTAGGTTACTTTAAACCTTTCTAACAGAAATAGGAGCCCCGCGAAGCGGGGCTCCGTCGACCTACCTTGGTAGGTGGTAGTCAACAAATCGAGCAAGGATGTAAGAGCGAGCGAAGCGAGCTCGAGACTGGGGACACCCCGACTCGGACAGGTTAGGTTCGAAGGGGATGGCGGGGTCTGAAAGACCCCGCCATCCCCTTCGTGTTAGGTTACTTTAAACCTTTCTAACAGAAATAGGAGCCCCGCGAAGCGGGGCTCCGTCGACCTACCTTGGTAGGTGGTAGTCAACAAATCGAGCAAGGATGTAAGAGCGAGCGAAGCGAGCTCGAGACTGGGGACACCCCGACTCGGACAGGTTAGGTTCGAAGGGGATGGCGGGGTCTGAAAGACCCCGCCATCCCCTTCGTGTTAGGTTACTTTAAACCTTTCTCACAGAAATAGGAGCCCCGCGAAGCGGGGCTCCGTCGACCTACCTTGGTAGGTGGTAGTCAACAAATCGACCAAGGATGTAAGAGCGAGCGAAGTGAGCTCGGGACTGGGGACACCCCGACACGGACAGGTTAGGTTCGAAGGGGATGGCGGGGTCTTTCAGACCCCGCCATCCCCTTCGAGTTAGCTTGCTTTAAACCTTGCTCACAGAAATAGGAGCCCCGCGAAGCGGGGCTCCGTCGACCTACCTTGGTAGGTGGTAGTCAACAAATCGACCAAGGATGTAAGAGCGAGCGAAGCGAGCTCGGGACTGGGGACACCCCGACACGGACAGGTTAGGTTCGAAGGGGATGGCGGGGTCTGAAAGACCTCGCCATCCCCTTCGTGTTAGGTTACTTTAAACCTTGCTCACAGAAATAGGAGCCCCGCGAAGCGGGGCTCCGTCGACCTGCCAGGAGACCTAAGTAGGTCTCCGACGACACATTTTGCTCGCTATTGCATCCTAAGTAAGTACTTAGGATGCAATAGCGAGCAAATAGTGTCTTGAGGATCCCCGACTCGGACTTTTCGACCTGACGGACCCGAATCGGAATTCCAATAATCGGAATTTTAATATTCGGTATTCGTGTTTTTGATGTTTCGGAAAATATGTTAAGTCGGAATTTTTGATATTCGGTCTATTGAAATTCGGTATTTTGAAAATAGTAATTATAAACGTTAGGAATTTTGAAATTTCGGAATTATTAAAATAGGAATATTGATCCATCGGAGTTGTTATATTCGGAATTTTTAACCATTCGGAATTATGAAAATCGGTATTTTGAAATTCGTATTTATGAATTTCGGAATAAAGTTTTTCGTATTATCGTAGTGTACCCCCAGTATGAGTCTGACACCTTCCACTCAGAGCAGTATGACTTATTTTGGATCTTCCCACTCAATAATAACAATGCCCTTGATTTGAGTGTGCTTAACAAAGAAATGCATATTTTTATTGAGCATTACTTTGCATATCAAGCAGTGCCCTGCGTACAATGTGTCAATTATAGTCTCGTCAGCAATTACTAAGCAAAATTTACAATTTTAGCATTATTTTACAATATTGATGACTATTGAAATTCTTTTTGGTGTTACAATGGCTAAGTCTCTGGCCGAAATTCAGCTAAAACCTTCTAAATCATTTCCATCTCAAGTTAGGAGCATGTGTTTTCTTCTGAGAATCTATTCCTAACGATTCACTTTGCAACATTGTTTGCTGTTCTCATAAGGAGTGAATCAATAGAAATTTTATGAATATGCTCTAATAAAAATATATGAATAGGTATGCTCACCTCTGTGCAGGGTATGTGTAAACTTGTCCTTCTTTCTGGCCGGGCATGCGCTGTCTCCGTGTCATAAATAAATTGCAGTGGCTCTGAGCGACACCTGGAACAACCAAATGTATGATTAGAATATATGAATTTGAGAGATGAATACAACAAATCTCACAAATTGAAATCTCTTAAGATTTTAAATTATTTAAGGTGATAGTACTAAACTTATGTATAAAGAAGTCTGCTGGATTTGATTCCCATGCAGAACAATGAATATTTAATTTTGTATGGCTTAAAGATAGTTTAGTTAGGGGTTTAGCTATTTATTTTGTTACTGTATATTCCTGCAATTCCTAAGACCTATATTATTGCATAGCGCTCAAGTCTGAATTTGCTCCAGTGATGTTAATAACTTTTTAAGTACTATTACTTGATTGGTAATATTTGTTTATGTTCACCATGCAATTAGAAATAGCATAGTACTCAAGGTATTGAGATCTAAACCAAAGATTAGTCTTTGATTGATTTTTAGACAAGGATAGAGGTTACATGATAGAAAAGGACAGACAACTTTTGATAACAACCACAATAATGAGCGTTTAACAATGGTAAAAACTGCGTGACTATCTACGAAAAAGGCCGGCAATAGATTATCAATGATAAAGTCGATTTTTGTTTACTAAAAAGTCAATGTTTATAAAATTAATATTGAATAGCAATGGGCGTCGACGCCTCATTACGAGGCCAAAAAAATCGATTTCTTACCGGTCTGTGTGTCGATAAACGGCATACGCATTCTTCTTTCCGCACATAGTCGCGAATTGAAGGTCGAAGAGTTCTCAATAATCTCTTTGTAACTTGGATCATTGAGAAAACTGAAACATTCAACGCAAAAACAAACATGAGAATCATACACTTGGTAATAACACTATTAACACACCGATTCACTTAACTTTTTATATTATATTGTGCACAAAACTGAAAATAACACACTTATGAGTAGTACACTCGATTTACCTTTCAATTTTTGTTAAATTAGAAGGATTCACTATCTGAATCTCCGCCGCCGCCATTTTCTTAGCAGACGCTACTTCGGTGACGTCGCTTGACGTAAGCCCAAAGGCCTGTTTCCGGTTGTGTTACCATTTAATTGTGACTAAACCTACCATTTGCAGGATATTGGAACATTTTTATTGATTTTTTAATCAATTTTGCAGTATCCTTGACATTATGGACTTTAATACTGCCGCGCTATCGATATTAGCAGTAAGTCATTTTTTTTACAAAATGAGTTAAATATTGATCCTGAATCAGCGCAATGAGCCCTACCAGATGTGCTGACACCTGTTTTAATAGCTTATCGGGAACCAGTAAATTTCGTTAAGGATAAAGGCAGTAAGTCCAATAAATGACAAATCTTCCTTAATATAACAACAGTAAGTATAGTTACTCCGGATTATTAAGTAAAGCTCTATCATTTAGGTTTTACTCTTACTTAACTTATGTGCAGTAACTGTGTAAACTGTCGATGTGTAACTGTGTATACTGTCGCGATGCACGACGAAAATTATATATTTAGATAGAGGATACTTAGACGAACAAAAAGTACTTTGAACATAATATCCTAAAGCGTCAGGTTTTAAAGTTGTTCACTGATATAAGTCGACAAGTGATCCTAAACCGTAACCTGACGCTTTAGGATATTATGTCCGTTATATTTATTGTTCCTGTAAGTGACCTCTATCTAAATATATAACTTTGGTTGTGCACCGCGATTCTGAAAAAAAAAAACAAATGGCGAGTGACCGATAGGGTCACCCTCCATACTAAAATCTGCTATCCCCTTTGTATAATAGCTTATTTTCTAAAAAATTTATTGTTCTCTAATAATGAAACTAGTGAACCTCGTTATTAAATATAATAACAATACGTAAGTAAAGAAATATTAATAAACATGAACGTTTTTATCTAACACTCCGTTTTTATTCCTAAGCAATAACCTAAACTTAGTATGAGTTGCTTATAATAACAGCAGTAACTTAGTACTTACTGTTGTTATTCTATGCAATTGATATTTCAGTTGCTTCAACTAACACTAGATATAAAAGGATTTTCGTCATTTAAAACTATTCTAATATAATTATAATTTTATTGAGTGAATAGTATGAAAGCGCTTTATTTGGGCTACACGTTTCAACCATCACAATAAATATAACTTAAAAAAAGAAGTCAGGAAAAACAAAAATTGTAACAAAAACTTTGCGGGCCAATTACTCAAAACTACGCAAATCATACTTACTGCTCTTATCGATAGCGCGGCAGAATAATTTAGGTAATTTTCTAACATTTTGTTTGTGGCTTCGAATTATTTTAATTTTAGTACTAAAAAAGGGGTGTGTTGGTAGATTTTACACCAGAGCAAAATTATGGTAACACAATAGATACGTCAAGCTTGTGACTGGTCATCGGTGGACGAATCGTGTGTCGGGCGCATTTTCAGTAATTGTTGATTGGAGATCTCCAAATATTACACTGATTATTGGTTACTGTGTTTTTATTAACTTTGGAAGCGGTTACTAATTTTCTAATCGCGATTTCCCAATAATTTATTTCGTTGGAAAGAGTTTGTAAATTGTGAAAAACTCGAGGTCGGCGTGTCGTTGGTTTGTGAGACAAGATGTCCGTGTGTTTCTTTGTGCCTGCGTAAGTTCCTTTTTTGATTATAAATATTATAGTTTTTATGATGGTAATTAATACATTTTCGGTGTTTTTGCCACAGATAATTAAGTTTTGTGAGAACATTTTAATATTTAAATGAAACTGATGTCATACAACACTATATAACTAGCATAACTTTGCGCCCCGGATTTGCCTGAAGTTTTTATTTTTTTCTTATCTGATTACCTATAAAAAAAAATATTACTCAAAAATTGACCAGCCTCTGGCCTTTTTAACATAAAAAATAAATCGAAAATAAACAGAATTCGGACTACTCTTGTAACATTAGAAAAGAAAACCCAGAAAACATACAGTAACTGTAACCTATGTGAAACCAGTACACTCACTTCACGATTATTTTGAGATTATGTTGATATTTACAACTATTTTATATAACTACCAACGTATAAATTCTAACCACTCCTTAACACTCGAAAAACCACTCCTATAGGTAGGTACTTGATTTGACGCAGCATTAGCTAGCATCCTGCGCCTAGGGTCGTAGGTTCAATCCTTGCGCGGAATACTACGATATCGTAAATATCCGTGAGACTAAGAAAAGTAAATATCAAAAGAATATTATGTTTAGAATACGATATTTTTTTAAGGCACTATAATTTAGGCTCACCGCTATACCTACCTACCTAGGGCAAGTAGGGGCAAAAATAAAACACCCAAACTTTCGAATAAAAATAAGACACGACTGTATTTCTGTAAAAAAATAAAAGAAAAAATTTAAACGTTTTGTTTTTCGTCTCTTAATTATTTGCCCCGACTTGCCCTATACCTAAAACTTTTACTCTTTGGGGAAATACAAATACAATCGAGATCTATAAAGATAGGTAGGTACTGAACCTTCAATCAATAATAGTGATCGAAATAACGGACGATTGATATTTAGAATACGTAAATAAAGTATTGCGTATTTTAAAATCAAGGAAAATTTTGATGGTTATATTAATGTACCTAAGTACATAAATACCCACAGCATGATAAGCCAGGCATTACCCTTGAACGTGATCGCATCGCACAGCAAGGAAGAAAAACATTTAAATAGATAAATTATAAAAAAATCACAGGTTTTCAAAACAACAATATCTACCAAGTAACTAATAACGGAAAGTCGTATCCTCCGCCTGGGATATACCTACTTAGAGACATCGTTTTTTCGGTATTTCGTAAGGTAGGTGAGCCGATACAGGCACGATCGAGTGCCAAAATAGGATAGATAGGATATGAAGAAACAAGATAGGGAAGGTTACTGCACCGAACGTCAGCGGTTCGGGATTTTATTCTCACTGCCCGGCGGCGGCGTGCGGCGCCATTGTATCGCATCGCGATCTGCCTTTACACAAAGATCACATTAGATCGAATAATGCAGAGCCAACACTATGATTTAGCTACCAGAGTTGATATTCACAATAAATGAAAGTTATTTATGTATTCGAATCTATAGCAATCGCACACGATCACTTTTGTCACACTCCTCCAACCATCAGGCATCCCGGTGGCCAACAGGTTGCGATGATCATTCGTCACACTCACATCACATCAAATATTTTTTTATCTCTATTAAGTTCCATTTACTAACTTTGTGTATCTACAAATTTTTCTTAATTCGTCTCATGCTCTATTTCGTTTCATTCCTAGGGTTGCCATCTCTAAAATTTGGAAACCACGACAATAGACGCGTGAAAACCCCGGATTTTAGAGTCCAAGAACCCGGACATGAGTCGAATGCGCACCGTGGCAACTGCGTCGGGAGGGGTGGGGGGACGGTGAAGTGTGCGTGTGTCACAAGCGGCCCAAGACTTTAAATTTTAAAACCCGGACTACAAATGTCACCCCCCCCTACCCACCCGGACGCTCCCCGGATGCCCTATAAACTAGAACAAATCCGGGGAAACCCGAACGGATGGCAACCCTACATTCCCAACTCGTCCGACGTATACAAAAATGTACATTACAGACCAGCACATCAATTTCCTCCGAACTATAATAGATTTCAATCTATCACAGCTAGCTAGCAAATCGAGAACCCTCAAAAAATATCTTTCCCCTAATTTATGCTCGTGAAAATAAAACTTCGAAATTTATTTCTGATTTCGTCAAGATAAACAGAGTCCAATGTTTATTTTATCATCTAGCTAGATAAAACAAAAATAATTATTCGACCTTTGTATTGAAGGTGGCACTACGAGGGCGACTGAATTATTGATCACCAAAGAATTAGGTCAATTCTGCCCACCAGTTTTCTAGGAATTCATCAGAATTTGGCATTATGTTTTCATTAGCCAACAGGCCCGGTTAAAAACATAAATGTCGGTAGTTCCGGAGAAGTCTACCAAACCCTCCCTTTGGATACATCGCGAGTTCAACTTTTTTTTACAAAGAAAGGGACTTCGAGAGAGGTCGCGGAACGAAAGTGTTATTGGGTTTTCCATTAGAAACTTCTCACTTGCAGCCACAGATATGGATTTGTGTATGATTGACGGAACTAGGCTGGCCGCTTTAACATGTGATAACGTACGTAGATATCTGGCGAAAGGTTGTAATACTTTCATATAAATACTAACCCTTTGGGGGTCACGGGTCTTACCCTTTTTAGTACCCGTGACTCTGGAACGTAAAGGGATATTGTAGGAACACCGTGGATATAAGTCAGTACGAATCCTACAGACCCTTCTACTCCACACAGAGCGAAAGGACGCATTTGATATATCTCATCATCATCATCCCGGGATCACCCACTGCTGGGTATAGGCCTCCCCCTTTTTATGCCATATCTCTCTGTTCTGTGCGTCTCTTAAATCCATCCATTCCCCGCGATCTTAACAATATCGTCAACCCAACAAGCTTTTGGGCGGCCCTGGTTTCTTTGGCCGAACCTTAGGTGGCTAAGGTTCGGTCAAAACCTTACTCCATCTGCCATCTCTGCGTCTAGCCAGATATAATCAATACGCCTCAAGTGGAGTTGCCACTTGAGGCGTATTGATTATATCTACCACGTAAAAAAAAAGATTTTTAGGATTACTCTTCTTCTTATCGTGTCGATGACAATCTCAAGCGACTCTGCCCAGAATTGGGCCACGAGTTTAGCGCTCTCCGAACAGTCTAGTTCCTGTAACGAACAGTCGGCAGGGCACACAGGGCACGATAATAAGTACGTGCCTCATCGTTTGTGGAGCAGCACCACACTTACTAAACACTCCAGAGCAGAGTTTTCAATGAAATATTAGGATTATGATGTCATTTTATGGACAACAAAATATGCCTTTATCCCACAGGGACCAGGCCGGCTCCTCAAACGTCTCTGAGGAGGTGGATAGTGATGTCATAGGAGAAGAGAACGCACCGGCAGAGTCGCCACAACAGAGTCTACAGCAGTTCTGGTGTAAAGTCACTGATGATATCAAGAAAGTGAATTCGGTAAGTGCTTCTGGTTTTTCATATGTATAGATTTTTTAGGTAGAAGACCTTTAACTACAGAGCGCGATCCATCCCGGCCACACACGATCTGTCGATGCGATCTATAAGGCTGAACGCGATGTTATCTGGTTCCCGCATAACAGAGATCGCATGGGACACGAGCGACATGATTGGCACACCGCACAGTGGCTGAACGTTCAACAGCAGCTTGTCGTGTCGCGGATCGGATTCCCGCACGGAACAAACATTTTTATGAACAACAAGTAGGTAGTTCAGGGTCTGGGTGTTTGTGTATGTGAGTTTCTATGTTTGTAACCGTACACGACACAGGAGAAATCCTAGAGATGTCCCACACAACTATAAATGAATGAAAAACAATGCTAATAACCACCTTTCCAGGATGATTTCAAATCCCAAGCGCTGCCTCTAGCCCGTATTAAGAAGATAATGAAGTTGGACGAGGAAGTGAAGATGATATCGGCTGAAGCCCCGGTTTTGTTCGCGAAAGCAGCTGAGATCTTTATACACGAGCTTACGCTAAGAGCCTGGGCGCACACTGAAGATAATAAGCGGAGGACATTGCAGGTAAAAACAATGATATTACAAAGAAAGATACGCCATCTTCAATTGTTCATACTGAATGGCGTTCGGATATCGTTGCGTTGTTATTATAGTAATTTAAAACTACGACAGCGATAGATAATGCGGAACGTATTAAGATAGAAAGAGATAGCAGATAGCAAAGAACAACATTTGTCTTACTTTGTCCTCAACAATTTGTGCGTGCTAGTGCGATACTACCTCTTTTTATTCGAATACTTAATATCATTGGGTAAAAACTGTTTTAGCACTTGTATTTTGTCGTTGTTGTATTTGTATCATTTGTTTTTTTTTTCGCACTTGGCGGAGCGGAAGTGACTGTAATAAGACTCGTACTAAAACCTCCCTGTTCTTTTGTTTCTCCTTTGCGTTCCAGGGCTGCGGTGCCCTGTTTAGACAGTCTTCATATTCTGGTACCTATCTGAAAATTCGTATTTTGGCCATTATCCAATACAAAATACTTAGGTCACAAAAAAGGAATTGACGTAAATAAGCACTTATTTGATTTCATAGCAAGTTTATTTGCGGGATCAGTCATATTATAAGTAATTTAATCTTCAAATCTGAATTTCGTCAATTGAAGTTTTGTTTCAACATAATGGATGGTGTAATGCGCTCTGTTTCTGAGAAAGTGATACAACACCGCTTCGTTGTTAGGTATCATGAACGTTGACATAGTCCTTCGATCGGATCAAACCGATTCCGCATTGATAACAAGTCTTTTCAAGTTTTTTTTTTTTAATTTTTTTAATATCTATTTTATCTACAGTCCACGCATTTCAAAAAGATCTGTTGAACTCAGAATCACATAAATATGTCCACATCTTCAGCTAAACTTAAAATTCATTATTTCAGCGCAACGACATAGCAATGGCGATATCCAAATGTGATCAGTTTGACTTCTTGATCGACATAGTGCCGCGTCACGAGGTAAAGCCCAACAAGCCACGATACGACCACGCTCCTAGAAGCAACCATTCTGATCAGGTAAAATGGTTTTTCTGGATAAAATGATTGCTAGCAGGATTTGAACCTACTACGAGTATCATCTGATAAAGGCAGCTATCCCACTGGCGTTTTACGAGCTTTGACGTCAACGTCGCATCTCATAATACGATGCCAAAGACATTAAACTATATACGAGCAATAGACGGGACATCACGAAGAAATTTGTGATCCAAAACTTTTTACCAATAGGTAAAAAGTCCCTCAGTCTAGTAGTCTCGTTGCTATGCAACGCTTACGGTGCGAACAGACTATGTAACATAACATGTTATATAACATTTTACATACATTTGTAGTGTTATATAACAATGTTAGATAACATTGTTACATGGTCTGTACGCACCTTTAGATAGCGCTACTGACGCACGGCATCAAAACAATTTTGTATGACAATTTTCCCAATGCCCGCTCTATATGTTCTTTTAAATCTCTTTGTACGATGCCAAAAAAATGCGACGTCAACGTCGCGTCTTCGCAACGCCAGTGGGATAACGATATTAGTACATCAAGAGCCCATCGCAATCCTTAAGGCCCATTTACACGCTGAAAAACTTGCAAGCAAGTTTGACTACATTACAAGAAGTGGTACCAAGTGGCAAAAAAGTCAATGAAATAAAAAAGAAATCTACCGACTTCCGAAAGAAAACTTATTTTTCAACACATTTGCTCGAAAAATGCATATTTTACAAAGCCTGTATACATTGTTCGAAAGTTAAAAATTACGCACCATACAACGGAACGTGCGGTAAAATAGGTACTCTCACCTAAGTACCTACTCGTACCTATTTTACGGCATACCCCGTTGTATAGCACCGTGCGTTTTCTTTATGGTTTTTTTTTATTTCCATAAAAAATATAATAATTCCACGAAAGAGTTTCACATTATGAGAATAAACATCCTGAGTGATCGAACCTCCTTGGAAGCGCTTTTGCTCAATACGTTGTCTCACTTTAATACTAAAGAGTAAATGAGACGAAAGATGTAGTTCTAATTTTCACCACGTGCATGTGGCGCCATTTGGAAATTCGCGCCATTTTCATATTAGAAACTTCAAAATAGTTTGTTTACATAGATATTGTACTGTTTTCTCGCAAATGTGTTGAAAAACATTGTACGACACACGTGCAGAAATTGGTATTTACAAACTCGTGACTATGGTGAGCCCTCGACTTCGTCTCGGGCTTACATTCGTCTACTCGTTTGTAATAACCAACTTACCGCACTAGTATCATAAATAACTATTGTAGGTTATTTTACCTACCCTTTTTGTAGCCGTTTTTGAAGTCACGTTTTTTAAGTTTTTTTTAGGCAAGTCTTCAACAGATTTTTAATGTTTTGTAGCAAGACAGTATATGTCTGGGCTCTAATATTCTATCTAACTGACAATGTATAATAATCTATTTCCAGGTAGCTCATCACCACGCGGCAATGCAGAACGCTGCGCAAGCGCAACCGCAGTCGCAGCCGCAGATAGTGATACAGCCGTGCGCGAATGTGGTACAGGTACTTTATATATTTTTTTTAGTTATTTCATCATCATCCGGAAGACGTCCACTGCTGAACATAGGCCTCTTCCTAAGGGTGCGTCCACATCCGGCGAATGCGCAGCTCGCGTGCCGTTTGCGGCGCATTCGCCAGATGTGGACGTACCTTTAGACCGTAGACGCCGAACGACAATCCGTCACGCATCGCACGGCTGCCCGCGACCCTCACGATGTCGTCGGTCCACCTAGTGGGAGGCCTGCCTATGCTGCGTCTTCCGGTCCGTGGTGACCCGTTTTAGTTATTTAATTCAAGTTTGCCGTATATCCTAAAGGATTCTTACTAACGGTATTATCAAAGCTATACTGAAATTATAAAGCTGAAAAGTTCCTTCGTTTGGTTGAACGATCTAAGGAACTTCTCGTTCGAATTTTATCATTTCTTTTTGTGTTGAGTAGTTCTTTATCGAGGAAGGCTATGTGCTATAGTATGTACCATTTAACATGGCAATAGAGGTCATTCACTCCCTCCTACCAAGTTTTTCATCACTAAGCGATAATGACACTTATTGTCTCAGATCAAAGAAATAGGCAGATAGAACTTGCGCGAACAACAACGTGGTGCCAGTCGTTATTTATGTGTGCGCGGCAGATAAGTGGCGCCGTGTACGGACACGTGCATCTGTGTGCGTTTACGGTTGCCAGATATTGAGAAATACTCCCATATTTTTGTTCAGTTAAATTGTTCCCAAATATTGTACTGATGTCGCGGGTGGGTACTAGCTGGCTAGTGGTTGTATCTCCATAGGTTATATTAAAAAAAAAGAAAAGGGTAAAGAACACAAGATTGAGAAGAGCTGCTGGTCTCGCGATTAAGGGAAGAAAATTGACTAACCTTAGCACCACGGCGGGCAGTCCAGTTCAGGGCCTCGCTCCACCTGCCAGCGCTGCTGCGACCTTGATGCGCTCTTCTCGGTCTTCTTGATGATGAGGACGATGTGAGGATCGTGCACGGCACGGAACAACCTCAAAGCGGTTTTTAATCCAAAATTGATGATATATTAAATGGAGCAGCACGGACACGACCACGCGGCGACGGTGTCAGTCGTATCTCTGTCCCTCAGTACAAAACCAAGCAGCGAAAAAATCAAAAAATATAAAGTAAAAGGCGGGTATAAGGAAAACTATACCTAAAATAAAGAAGCGCCAATGCAACGGCGCGAACATGCTCCCGGCTTTAAAACCATCGGTTTTAAAATAAACAAAAAAAAATACACTAAACTATAAGCCGGGGAGCTGAAGAGACGCTATTGTGAAGGTAGAGGGCAGAGGCGGACGGCAGGTCTCGTATAGATCCCTGTCGCCGTCTTGACAAGAGCGACTCTGCTGATCCCATCTTTACCGGGATAGGTTTCAAGAATTATACCTAATGGCCAAGATAGAGGTCCAACGTTATCAGTAACTACAACCACGACGCTACCTATCTTGATAGGATCTGAATGAGTGTTCCATTTCCCTCTGGATTGTAGAAGGTGAAGATATTCACGTTTCCATCGTTTTGCGAATGATTGCACCAATTGATCTAACAAAGCGTATCGTTTCTTTAGATTTGTGTTATCACCGGTGGCTTCGCAAGCGGGTAAACTCTTTAGCGGCGTAGACGTCAGGAAATGCGATGGAGTCAATGCGCTTAGCTCAGACGGATCCTCACTAAGGGGCGTGAGCGGACGCGAATTCAAAACGCATTCAATTTGTGTTAAAACAGTTAACATCTCTTCGTAGGTCAGCAATTGAGAACCTATAGTCCTATGTAAATGAGTTTTGAAGCCCTTAACGAATATCTCATAATGTCCACCGAAATGTGGAGTGCGCGGCGGATTGATTTTCCACGTTATTTTCCGTTCGGCCAACTCGTTAGAGAACGCGGTTTGATACTCTTCAGAATTGACTAAAGCGTAGATGTCCGAAAGAGCGTTCTTCGCACCGACAAAGACAGTTCCTGCGTCAGAGTACATAGTTTGTACAGCACCCCGTCTCGCTAGAAATCGTTTAAACGCTGAGAGAAATGTACTCGTACTAAGATCGGTAGTCAACTCGACATGAACAGCGCGAGTAACTAAGCACACGAAAATGCATAGATATGACTTAATAGAGCGAACGCCACGTTTACGTTGCGGGATAATGCTTATAGGACCCGCGTAATCAACAGCTGTGCGTGTAAAGGCTTTAGCTTCCGTTACGCGGCACGTGGGTAAGTCCCCCATGAAGGGATGCACGGCCTTGGGTTTAGCGCGGAAACAGAAATTGCATTTATGCACGATACGACGTACGACATTACGACAAGACAGTATCCAATAACTCTGCCGCAATATTGACATAAGAGCCACCGGACCAGTATGACAGTTGTGGCGATGATAGTGCGACACGATCAAATCGGTGATAAGGTCTTTATGCGGAAGCAGCAACGGATGCCGTTGTTCATTGGTCAAATCAGCGTTACGGAGTCGACCGCCGACTCTCAATAAGCCCTCACTATCGATAAAGGGGGAGAGGCGTCTTAACGCGGTGCGACAAATTTTGTTCGCTTTTAATCGTGCGATTTCGTCAGAAAAGTAAAATTCTTGCAACGCGGTAATTAACATCCTTTCAGCAAAAATCATATCTGATGCGGTAATCGATTTAGATCGCGGCAGTTTACCCAAGAACTTGTAAACGTAGATAACGGAATGAAGCAGCACCGTCCACTTAGAAACGCGATGCGACAATGCAAGAAGTGGATGCGGGTCTACACATACATTTGCTACAACCGGCAATGAAACCACTTTGGTTTCCGGCAATCGTACATCGATAGCACTAGTGTCGACAGAGGTAACAGGCCACGTATCGACGCTCCGTTGAAGCCACGACGGTCCACTGAACCACATCGGGTGCCACAACAATTGCTTAGGAGACAAACCTCGCGATAAGCAGTCGCTAGGGTTGTCGGTACCGGGAACGTGAAAGAAATGTTCCGCGGGAAGACAATCTAAAATTTTTGTAACACGCGTAGCGACGAATGTTTTTAAAGTTTGGGGATCTGAATGAATCCAATGTAATGCGACCATTGAGTCGGTGAAACAAAATATATTTTCAATTTTGTGACGCGGTTTATAAGTGTTCTTAACTCGTTGCACCAGTTTAGACATAAGTAAAATGCCGCAGAGCTCAAGTCTGGCAACCGATATCGTTTTGAGCGGAGCGACTTTAGATTTCGCGCACACCAGATTGACGACCGGTGGGGAATGGGGATCCTGCTGAACTTTGACATATACGGCGGCTCCGTAAGCTCGTTCACTCGCGTCGGAAAATGCAATAATAGTGACGAGGTAATTTCTAAACACCTCAAGATGACGCTTTATCTTTAGGTCCCGTAATGCGGGCAGTTCGCGAAGGTAATTTTCCCAAAGGATCATTACATTCTGGGGCGGCTTGTCATCCCAGTCCAACTTGAGAACAAAGAGCTTTTGTAAGATTAATTTCGCATAAAGAATAATCGGCGCGATCAAACCTAAGACATCAAACTGGCGAGCAATAACCGATAAGATGTTGCGCTTGGTACATGGACGGTTGTCAAGAGTGACAGAAAAGGAAAAAACATCTGTAGTGGGAGACCATTCCAGGCCAAGAACCTTTAGACTTTGATTAGATTCATCGAAATTTACTTTGGAAGAATAGCGGTGAGTATCAGGCAATGACTCGAGTAACTCTGTTGAGTTACTTGACCATTTCATAAGGTTAAAGCCCCCGGCCGTAAACAATCCTAACAGCTCATCCTTGAGCCGCAAGGAGTCCTGGACGGTGGGCACGGAGTAACAAATATCGTCCATGTAACAATTATGTACAACAACATCCGCGGCGCGCGGGTAAGATGCGCGTGCGTCGTCACAAAGTTGTCTTAAAACTCGCATGGCGAGGAAAGGACTACAGCGCAATCCAAAGCAAACGCGGTTAAATTGATAGGTATCAAGCGGTAAAGAACGATCAAAACGGTATAAAAATTTTTGAAACATTCTGTGATCCTCTTTAACCAAAATCTGTAAAAACATCTGATGTATGTCACTGGTAAAAGCCACGGGATATAAGCGGAAGTCAAGTAAAATTAAAAACAAATCGTTTTGTAAATTCTCACCCTGATATAACAAATCATTGAGTGATTTACCCGAACTAGTTTTGGCGCTGGCGTCCATAACCATTCGCACCTTTGTAGTTACTTTATCCTGCCTAATAACGGCATGATGTGGTATATAAAAACCCGTAGGTAGCGAACCAGCATTATTAAGTAACGAGATATAACCCTTCGATAGGTATTCTTTAATAATAGCGTCATATTCCACTCGCAACTCTGGGGTAGCGGTTAGCTTACGCTCCAGGTACATATAACGACGCATAGCAGTTTTGTATGAGTCACCGAGCTCAGAGAGTTCGCGCGCAAAAGGTAACGCCACACTATAACGTCCTGTGTCATCACGTGACACGCTTGAGACAAACAGCTTCTCGCACTCCCTAGACGCGGCGTTCAGCGGGCGGTTGGGCGCTATTTCTTCGAGCTGCCAGAACCTTTCTAGCATATTTGATAACGGAGGCTCATTCTGTACAAACGAGCACAAAGAAACGAACTCAGTAGACGGATTACTAATAGGACAATTTCCTACGATTATGTAACCAAAAATAGTTTCAATACCGGTAGGTAACCCGGGCGGACCGTTTACGCGTCCGGAGAGTAAAATTTCGGCAAACTGCGGTGCACCGATGAGGATGTCAATTTCCCCAGGCGAATGGAAACTACTGTCAGCCAACTGAACGTGGTTTAAATAACTGAGCGAAGCGGGCTCGATACGAGCAGAAGGCAAATTATCCGTAATTTTATCAATGACGTAAGAGTCCAGTGTAAGTAAAATATTTTTATTGTTTGAAAACAAATCAATGCTGACGGAACCCTTAATCGGATTAGGCGACGAACCGATCCCCTTTACAACAGCGCGCGTTATTCGATTAAAATTTACGTTAAGTTTTGTTAAGCATGTCGCTGCAATAAAATTGTTTTGTGATCCGGAATCAATAAGCGCGCGAGCCTTGTGCAGCACACCCGCAGAGTCAGGTATTAAAACTTGAACCGTGCCTAAAAGACAGGTAATATTATTATCACGTCGGTTATTATTTTGCACAGGAGGAGGCGACGACAGGGCTGATAAGGCAGTGGTATGTACCTGCTGCGAGGTAGATGCCGGCAGCGGCGGAGTAACATTATTATTAGGTGCGGGCGCTGCGCCGGACGCGGGGGAAGTCAGCTGTTGTTTTCTACATAGCAGCGAGTGGTGCTTACAATCGCAATAGCGGCAACGTACTTCCGATTTACAAGCGACGTTGTTATGGGACAAACTGAGGCAGTTCGTGCATCCATTACGAGTTTTGACAAAATTAAATTTATCATCGAGCGGTAATTTTTGAAATTTAAAACATTTAAACAAGTTGAAATGATTTGCCAATTCGCAAAACGGACAAGATTTATTTTTATCTTTTGTCTGCAACGGCGCGCTAGTACCTACAAAGGAGTGGGTAGACTTAGAAACATTTCTGTTTAAGTCGGTACCGACGCGCTTCGTCGTAGTGTTAGCCGAAGTGCGGTCTAATATTTTCGATTGTTCACGCAGAAATGTGATTAAGTCCTCGTAGCTAGGCAAAGCAGTCTCTCGCTTAAACATTTCAAAAGCGCGAGCGGTCTCCGGGTCTATTTTCTTTAAAGCGAGATAAAGAAGAATAAAATCGGACAAGTTGCTAAGTTTTAACGTTTTTAGACTCGACACGGCAGACGCAAAATGTTCTAAAAACGAGTCTAAATTCTTAGTGTTAGCAACGGAAAAAGATTTGAATTCGAACATTTGATCCAAATACGCGGTAGCTAAATAACGTTTATCTTCATATTTCTTGACCAGCGTGGTCCATATCAAAGTATAATTGTTAGCGTTCGGTGTAATTCCCGACACAGTAGCAAGTGCCCGGCCCGATAACTGACCCATCAAATATTGAATACGTTCGTTATTGGTAAGATCGATATTCTCGTGTATAGTAGTCCTAAATGTTTCGTAAAAAGTCGACCAATTTGCGGGTGAACCGGAAAAACTCACTAACTCTAGTTTGGGCAAATACAAGTTAGATTTTTTATTACCGTTACTGGAACATGAAGATAATTTTTCATCTTTGGGCCTATCACGGTTAGCAAATATTTTGTTGGCTTCATATTTACAGCGACAGTATAGGTCCTCAAATGTAGACAAACTTTGATAGTTAGGTATGAAATCCGGATCTAACATCAAATTCACCATATTTAAATCATCGACAATTTTTATAAATTCGTCACGCACAGTATCAATGGTGACCATGCTACATAGAAAATCCTCCTCCTTACTATCACTAGGGTCCTTAATCATTTCCTTTCTTGAGTCATATATTCTCTGAAGCCTAGCATAAACTTCCTCGCGTTTCCCCCTGAGCCTTTTAATGGTTGAATTATGCTTTTCTTCTTCCTTAGAACCCGGGGCCATGATGAGATATTGTTAAAAAATATCCAAGTTATAAAATATCCGAAACAGCGATACTGACTGCAACATAGACGACTTCGAGAACAAAAGAACTCACGGAACGGCCGGCGATAACACGTTGTTACCTACGCTTCCTTAATTAGCTTATAACTTTCGACAAAAATGCAACATAAATACGTTTAGGTACTTACTAAAGGGAATGAAATTTATCCGTTTGAAAATGGAACACGAATAAATGATGTAGATAAATTATAGCGGGTATGTAGGTAATTACAGCAGGTAAATTACCTTCGTAACTAGATAAAACAATAGTTTTAAAACTAAGCGGAAAATAAATAGTTTTGAAAACTAAGCGGAAAAACAAATAGCGGGATATAGGGAAAAAATGTGATATACGGCTATGAGGCCGAAAAAGAATGTAACGTGCGGCTCGAGGACCAAAAAAATGATGTCGCGGGTGGGTACTAGCTGGCTAGTGGTTGTATCTCCATAGGTTATATTAAAAAAAAAGAAAAGGGTAAAGAACACAAGATTGAGAAGAGCTGCTGGTCTCGCGATTAAGGGAAGAAAATTGACTAACCTTAGCACCACGGCGGGCAGTCCAGTTCAGGGCCTCGCTCCACCTGCCAGCGCTGCTGCGACCTTGATGCGCTCTTCTCGGTCTTCTTGATGATGAGGACGATGTGAGGATCGTGCACGGCACGGAACAACCTCAAAGCGGTTTTTAATCCAAAATTGATGATATATTAAATGGAGCAGCACGGACACGACCACGCGGCGACGGTGTCAGTCGTATCTCTGTCCCTCAGTACAAAACCAAGCAGCGAAAAAATCAAAAAATATAAAGTAAAAGGCGGGTATAAGGAAAACTATACCTAAAATAAAGAAGCGCCAATGCAACGGCGCGAACATGTACTAATATTTTTTTTCAATTAGAAACGCGATTTTGCTTTATGGTTATACCCAGAGAGCATAAGCATGTAGTATTTATTATTTAACAGAATAATAATAAGGAATAAAAGTTAATATGCGTAATTACTTAGTACCTATTTAATTAATTTATATCAGACCAGATAACACTTCATAACGCTTTTTGTTTTTTGTTTAATAAACTATTTAAGGATAGGTTTTTTTAGTTTAAAAAGATAAAGAATTTGTTATAACAATCAACATATTTATTAAAATAATAATTATTTTAGACACAATCACATTTTTATTAAAATCATAATTATTTTACACACAATCTGCACCAATTATATTGTGCAAACAAACATTTATGTACTATTAATGTTTAAAATTGGAAACGCGATTTTGCTTTTTTTTTTGCAAAATTAAAACGATTTATCGGCCAATTGAAAAGGCCCTACCAGCACTACTAACGATACTGATTGCATTGCAACTAATAATTCGAAAATGAAAAATATCACTAATGAAAGTATGGAAACCTCTATAATGTCACATGGCAAAGCCTAATTGTTGCAATTAAATACTAAAAGTAATAATAAAGTACTTCATAAACCCCAATAAGTCTTGAAATATAAAAATTTTAAAGCGCAGTACGCGGAACGAAAAGTAAACGACTAAAATAATAAAAAAATCCAGCGGCGCGAGGGCGGCACATCCTTACAAGTACCGAATAGCTCAAAGGCATGCTCTCCGTCCCACTTTCTCACGCAAAAATACAAATACAGCCCCGCGCGCGGGGGCCCCTCCCGAGACCCGAAGTCTTTACGACCCGGACGGAACTAACTAGTGACCTTGTGTCATTACGACCATAGACCATACAACATTATTTTTAGTATATGCGAAACCTGAATATAGTTTGTTCAGAATCAATATCTGAATCGATTCCAATAATTTTTACACCATGTTATATTTTGTCCCAAAATTATTTAAAAAGTTAAGACTAATGTTGTATAGGTACTATAGATTACGACTGTGCAGTTGTTTTGACGAATTTGATCGATATTTTTATGCACAGTACACATTCCCCTAATTCAGGGTAATTTACCCGTCATAAACTAGCAACACAGACGATTTACTGTTAAGGTTTTGTGTTTCAAGTGAGCCGAAAATATTTTATGGAAAATAAATACCAAAACAATAAAAATAACAAGAGTTACCTGTGGAAAGATATTCCATCTTGTTTTCTTTGTTTTTGTGAACAACTTTTGCAGTGTTTAAACACACAAGACGGCATGTTTTGACATAAAATGGCAAATCACTAGTGACGTGTGAGCGAGACGATGCGTAGCTTGGTACTGTCGCGAGTTTGTAGTAACTTTTGATTTTGTATTAACTTTGGTGGACCCACTCGCGTGTTCTGAGCGCTCTATCTGCCTGTTTTTTTGATCTGAGCTTATTGTTACCTAAAACTACTATTAAGCGATAGTTGCTTCTATCGCTACAGTATCGTGGTACCAGCCTGCTTGACATACAGAGGTTGTGAATCTTGTGTTGCTCTAATTCAAAATTATTATTTTTTATTTCTAGAAATCAAATTGTGTGCTTATAAATTTACGCGTGACGTAAAAAATGTTCCACTGTGTGTGACGGATTTAATGGATGTAGTGATAGGTAACGGCCCTTTTCTCGTCATATGTATTTTCGTCCGCGCGTGGATCATAGTACATTTTCAAAGTCGATTGTATGTTTGTTCACGATTATCTCGCGTTTGCCTGAACCGATTTTCATGCGGTTTACGGAAAAATGTTTATTACAGTCTAGGGAAGGTTTTAATATACAATAATAATGGATGTCTTGTGACGTTGCCCGCATAGATCCGTTTTTGTTGCTCGCTTGGATATAAATTTCTAAAGTTGCCGATTATACGAAGATTTTTGTTGAATGTCTGAACTAAAAAGGGTAAAATAAAAACTTTTTGAAAAAAGTACCGACTTCAAAAACAAATGCAAAAAAGTGTAAAATAACTTTTCTTTCGGAAGTCGGTGGCAATAGTCAATGACATAAAAAAAAGCCACCGACTTCCGAAAGAAAAGTTACTTTACACTTTTTTGTATTTGTTTTTGGAAGTCGGTACTTTAAAAAAAAAAAGTTTTATTAATACTAAGGGTACAACGGCGGTCTTATCGCTAATAGCGATATCTTCCAGACAATTATGATGGACTTGAAGAATCTTAAAAAATTGAGGGTAGACAGTGATGCTCATCAAATAATAGATAACCGATAATATAAATACAATACACACAAACATTAATAATAAAATAAAATACACATACATACATAAATATAAATATGTATTATTAGAGAGAAAGGAAATGATTTAAGACCAAGCTTTTAAAAGAAACCAGTGACTTGGCTTGTCTTACTGATACAAGCAATGCATTCCACAACAGACGAAAACGACAAAACGACAGCCTGGACTGTGTAAGAATCATCATAAAAAAATGTGGAATGCGCGGCATCAAAAGAATCAAATGTATATAGGTAATTATGTATATACAACGTGTAACGTTAATAGCGCAAAACCTCTCGTGGAGTAACTCAGCCCATGTTACTGAACAATGTTTGTTCAAAAACTTTCGGAAAAAAAATTAAAAAAAAATGATTTTTCATACTGATGGGCTCGATCATTTTCTCATTTTTAATGAAAAATCTTTGTTTTTTTTTCCAAAAGTTGTCCGTAATTGCCGATTTATCAAAATCATCAACTTTTTGGAGAACGTTTGGTCTATTCCTTTTACCTTCAGGTTGCGTTATTTTATGAGTATTTCTGTATTCACGTAATACCCGATATATCGATCTCTCACTCACCCCACATATTTCTGACGTACGTTTGACAAGATCATGGTTAGTTAAATATTTATCCTCGGGATTTGTGTTTTGGACATATTTAAAAATATTAATTATCATAAGACGTTCTCCGCTGGTGAGAATCGTCTTCTGTCTTTTTGCTGGCGGCGATGTGAACGGTATCGATTCCGAACCTTCTTGAGGTTGGAATATGTTTGGACGACGACGGCGTTTACTGGTTTCACCAGTAGATGTTCCAGCTTCTGGTTACATGCTTCTTTACAAGCAACAAATGAAGTAACTATAACAACACAGAACACAAAAACAAAACTGTAACAAACTCAAAAACGATAACATTAAAAGCAAAGAAATTATAGCACAGACCCAAAGAGATTTAAAAGAACCTATAGAGCGGGCATTGGGAAAATTGTCATACAAAATTATTGATGCCGTGTGTCAGTAGCACAATCTAGCGTTGCATAGCAACGCGACTACTATACCGAGCGACTTTTTACCTAGTGGTAAAAAGTTTTGGATCACAACTTTCTTCGTGATGTCCCGTCTATTGCTCGTATTTAGTTTAATGTCTTTGCACAGACCGAACGCAAGCGAACTTCGACACGGAATGTCAAATCTAAATGGCGGCTGCTGCCGGGGGTGCTGCACCCCTGACGCGATGACCTCGTAAAACAAAAACGACATAAGATCAAAATTAGCATTTTCTGTGATGAAATAGTTTTTGTAATTTATTTTAGGAAAAATAAGGTGTTTTTACCATCCTGATATCAAAAGAATATTAATACACTTAGGTATATCCATACAATATGCACTAACTTTATATTTACTCAGTATTGTATTATAGGTTAATGCAAAATTATATGATGCATAATAATATATTTACTTTTTTTAAATTGTCTCAGTGTGATAAACTTGTGTAAAAACGAAAATACAATATTTAAAAAAAATATTTCGTAGGGTACGTTTGCTAGATTTTCTATTATTTTGGGTTGTGCATTGTGTTGTTTTTGTGGTAATTTTTTATGTATTATGAGACTCAAGCGATGTCAGTTTTGCGACAGTTTGCGACAGATTTGTAGGGGTGAAGAGGAAGTATCGCTAATATTGAGATATCGGGATGAAAGTCGGAGCAATGACCGCTATTGCCGTGTTAAATGGCACATACTATATAAAGCATCACGCTACAACCAAAAGGAGCCGAGCAACGGAGTTGAAAGCACGGGGAACGGCTAGTAATATGGCAGCACGGTTTGAGCGCAGGAGCGCAGCATGTCGCAGTTTCGATCCTCGCTCTGAACAAATATTACCTACAGCTTGGCCAGAACGTCTTAAAACGGAACTAATCCTTTTGTTTGCTGATAACGTTTTAAAATCTTTGATATTTGATGTAAACAAAGAACGCAGGTTTGTTAGATTTATTATTGTGCCATAATACTGACGTATTAAGTGAAAAAAAAAACATTCAAAGTGCTGGTAGCGAGAGCACAGTGGCGACTTCCGGTTTTCTACTCTTTGCCAAGCTGTACGAAGTAGTTGTTCCTGGTCTGGGTGTTTGTGTATTTCTGTTTGTACCGATATATTTGTATCGATACAGAAAAAAAAATATAGGATGGGCAACTTAAAAAAAAACACATCTTGTACATTCCAGCAAGCCTCGGCAGCGTCATCGTCATCATCGTCTAACAACGTGGCGGTGTCTCAACAACCGGTGACGTTGGTACAGCAAGTTGTCACACCATCCGGGGAGCTGCAGCAACTACCGGTTAGTAAACATTAGCTCGAGTATACATCATCATCTGCCTAGCCTTTTCCCAACTATATTGGGGTCGGCTTCCAGTCGAACCAGATGCAGCTGAATATCAGTATTTTACATGGAGTGACTGCCTATCGGACCTCCACAACCCAGTAACTGGGCAATACGATACCCCATGGTAAGACTGATTGTCAGACTTTACAGCTTCTGACTAACAGTAACGACTGTCAAAGATCTACAAATGACAGTCGGGACCAACAGCTTTACGTGCTTTCCGAGGCACGGAGGAAACTCGCTATGAAAGATGGTCACCCATCTACAGACCAAACTCGGCAAGCGCGGCTTAACCCGGAAGATCGGCCTGTGCGGCTGTAATTATTTAGCCACGAGCTCCTCCTCCGAGTATACATCTATAAAACATAATTTTATTAGTATCAGAGTTGTGTCAAGGGCCCCCAAAGATATTCTTAAATGAAAACATATTTGTGTAAAAAAATTTTGCTCTAAAATTAAAACTTATCGCGGTAATAAAACTCCAATTATCTAACACCTTGACAGGCATGTTGGTCTAGTGGTTAGTGACCCTGACTGCTATGCCGGAGGTCGTGGGTTCGATTCCCAGCCAGGACAAATGCTTGTGTGATGAGCACGATCATTTGTTCTGTGTCTGGGTGTAATTTATCTATAATATGTATGTATTTAGAAATATATAAGTATGTTTATCAGTTGTCTAGTACCCATAACACAAGCTCTGCTTAGCTTGGGACTAGATGGGGTTGTGTAGTAGTTGTGGAATATAAAAAAAAAACCTACCATAATTCAATTTTCAAAAAGGCTATAATAAAGTACTACATAATATATATGTAGTTGTCATAAATGAGCTACGATCAATCGATCAGAATTCTCAATTTTCTACTACCTGTGCTACTACCCTTCAAATGTAACAGCATTATTTACACGAGTAAGGATGCTTTGTCTTTATTCTGCATAACTATACACTTTAATTAGAAGGCCCCAAACAAGTTTTGATACGGGCTCCTTCTGGCCTAGTACGCCACTGATTAACATACACGTTAAGCCGGGTCCAGACTGGTGTAACGCGTAATGTAATCCACCGTGTAATGTAACGCGAATTCCCGTGTGGACGACACTACGAGCAATAATGCAATGATGATTGAATTTCAGATCCAGCTAACTCAAGCACAACTGAACATGATCCGGCTACAAGTACAGAACAACCCGAACCAGCCGATCATCATACAGGCGCAGTCCCAGCAGTCACCACAGATTATACAGGTAACATAGCTCTTTTCAAATTATGGGATTTCATAAAGCATATTTATGCTGTGCTCAGTTGGTTGTGGAGACTATCAAATCGATCGCAGCGCGCGATGTGACAAAGATATGAACTAACTGGGGACATCTGCGGAGTGTCGCAGTCGGGCTGCCGTCCTAATATACTATTAGAGTAAAGGAATAGAGAATGGAGAATGTACTTGTGTTTTTGGTGCGCACTAATCCCTGTATGATTAAGGACACCAATGTTGTCCACTTTGTTCACCCAGGTGAACAAATTGAAATAAACCTGCTCCTAGTGATCACATTCTTTCGATCTATTAAATTAGATTGAGCTTGACAGCTCAATTTTCAAAGTATGCATATAGTTGCCTCAATTAAATGAAACCAGTACTTGAAAATGTTGCTTTCAAGAGTCCATCTCTCCCACACACATAGCGAATAATATTTATCGCGATGGCTAGCCCCCGCTGAGACATGAGTGACAAACTATTTTGAGGACTTTTACAATGTCATCATCATCTACAAACGAATAGTCGAACCAGATGCAGCTGAATAACAGTATTTTACATGGAGCGACTGCCTATTCAACCTCCACAACCCAATAACCCATGTTATGACTGGTTGTCAGACTTTAGACCTTCTGACTAACAGTAACGACTGTCAAAGATCTACAAATGACAGCCGGGACCAACGGCTTTACGTGCTTTCTGAGGCACGGAGGAAACTCGCTATGACAAATTGTCGCCCATCCATAGACGGTAGACCAACCTCAGCAAGCGGCTAATGGCGGCTTATCCCGGAAGATCGGCCTGTGCGGCTGTAATTATTTAGCCACGAGCTCCTCCTTGTAAAATTTCCATAGGCCTGAAATAAACACCAACTTGCTTGCCACCAAAAAAACTTTTAAATAACCAAGTTCTTTATTTTCCAGGTCCAATCCCAAGCGCAGCACCAGCCCCAGCAGCAGGTGTTCCTGGCGCAGGTGGCCACGTCTCAGGACGACTCCTAGTACCCACACAACAGGACCCAGTGTGTTACGACCAGTGGGTCAGATTCCAGCGCAGAGTCAGATTAGTATGTGAAGTTATAATAGTGCAGTGTAAAGAGGCCATTTCCACGAGCGTTTTTTTTCCTGGCGTTATAAAAGCGCCGAAGTAGAACTAACGCATTCCCATGTATCTGTTCACACATCAGCGCTTTAAAAGCGCGGCCTTTTTTTGTACTGTATTTGATTTTAAGTGCTGGGCGGTGACATTTAAGTTCAATTTACGTCTTTGTTTAAACTCAGCGCTTTTGTAACGCCCAAAAAAAGCGCTCGTGCGAATGGGGGCTAAGCGAGCTTGCATAAGACATGATTCGTGCGTTTTGCAATTTCTACTACTAACTAAAAATGAAAATCATCATTACTACTACGATATAGTGGAACAATTCGACTGACTTACATCGTCGTGGCGATCGTGTTTTGTTTTTCATCTGCCCATAGATAACCGCACGTTTTATGTCATAAGTCGTAGTGGTAAGGATGATTTTCACTTGTAGTTGGAATCGGTTGAATTGCGTCGCATCATCATGGGGAAGCCCTTAGTGGGTGAAGTGAAGGACCTAATAATATTGCAGACTTAATTTGTATTTACAATGTTACAAAAGCTATGATAGCGGATGATTTGGTCTTCCGTCAACTTGGCACTTGCCAGGGTCGGACTGGGCCGCTAGGGCCCAGAGTTGCTTCTCCAGGGCCGGATCTAGGGCGGGTAGTCGGGCACATGCCCTGGGCGCCAAAATCAAATATAATTGCTTGCTTGTAAACAAAAAACTAAAATGTCGGAGAAAGGTGTAAGGTCGCTTCGCTCACTGAACGACATTAATCGCCCCCTCCCGACTTTTAACTCATAAATCTCAGATCAAAGAAATAGGCAGATAGAACGCTCAGAACACGCGAGTATCACCACCAAAGCAAACACAAAATCAAAATCGAATACAAACGCGCGACAGTACCAAGCAATATAATATAATTGCACTTATATTAGATGAAAATATGACTGACCATTTTAGTATTGACCAGTTAATGGATCTCTCCACACGCGATTATTTTGATAACATTTTTAAATATTTCTGCTTAATATCAAATTAATTATGAGTTCTTGTTCAATTATATGGTGTGGGAAATCGTCTAGAACATCCAGCTATAAAAAGGATGGCATAACTTTTCATCGGTAAGTAAAATTTATTTATAATTTGATAACATTATGAATAATTGCAGGGCTCAAGCTAAACTGGTTGTTTACGTTTAAGGCACACAAAATGTACACCGCGTTGATGTCTTTTTGAAAAGTCCCTTACACTCACTAGGTATTTTCAATAAGTGTGTCCCTTTCTATCTGTAGGCATAAATAGAAAGAGACAGATGCATTGCTGTAGTGTTGTGACAACTTCGAAACTAAGTCTTTAAAATATTGTCGATAAAAATAACGATGTTCCCTAACTGTAAAAAAGTAACGTTACTTAATGTTTTCATTTTAGATTTCCAAATATTCAAGAAGTGAAAGAAAAGTGAATCAATGTTGTCAACAAGGAAAATTGGTTTCCAAAAAAATATAGCGTTGTTTGTTCAAGGCATTTCACGGAAGATTGCTTTGAAACCCTAAAGAACCGACGCCGTTTATTTAGTTCAGCAACACCGACTCTGTTTTTGCCTGTTTTGGTATGTTTTATTTTACATATTTTAGTTAAATTTTGTACGTTTTTAGAAAAAAAAAAAAAAGAAGTACCTACATGTAAAATAAAAACTTTATAATTTACAGGCTTTACCAAATAAGACGGCTGATCTATGTATACATGGTTCTAATTAACCCGGGCCTTCCCATCTAAATATCTCACAAGTAAGTTAATTGATTATATTTATAGACGTGATTCGTGATCCTAGGCCGCATTGTTACAATATTTAATGCCTGATGTATAATTACAGGATTTAGTATCAATAAATAGGACAAACTTACCATCAAATACCCTCCCAGAAATGCAAATTTGATGATCATAACGTACCTGGAACTTTCTATGATAATGTCTTCGTTGTAAGTTAATTTTAAAATAATTGTTTCGTACAGGAGGATCGTCCAACCTAGGGGCAAATTTTTTTCTTTTGATTATTTTTACGATTTTATTAACCTTGATTTAATTTTAGCATTAATTTAAATAAAGTTAAAACTGAGTAACGTAAGTGTTTTGTTTGCCCCCAGTTAACGCCCAATCACTATAGTTAATAAAAAAAAGAATAAGCAGACATCGTTATGTTCGATTTTATCGATATTAGGTATTGTAGCAAAACTGACTTGTGCATCACTATGTTTGGAACATTCGTCCTGACATTGTTGCATCGGCCAATCACAACCGCTGTTTTTTCTTCGTCCCCCGACCCGCAGTGGTGAGTCGTGTGCCTAGGCGAAATCGGTCTATGAGCTCTCAAGTGGTTTAATTCTCTTTGGTACCAAGTTACGCGTCGTTGTTGTTGTTTGCCAAAATATGCCGTCTCGTATCTTTAAACAATGTAAAAGTTGTTCTCAAAAACAAAGAAAACAATATGGAATGTAATTCGATTTAATTTTGTATTTGCTTTGGTGGTGACACTCGCGTGTTCTGAGCGTTCTATCTGCCTATTTCTTTGATCTGAGTCATAAATGGTTAGTTTTGGGTATTTTTTATTTATTTACCGGCAACGGGTTTGTCCACTATGTCGCTTGGTGGTTAGCAATGATGTGGTTGATGGTGAAGCAGGCTTGCCTAGAAGTAACCTGTTCACTCTTGAAAACCCCAAGGTTGTATTTATAATATAGATAAATGTACAAAAATACACATCAGGTAATAAAAATAAGCCAAGTGCAATAGACATACCTAACCTACTGAATTACTCTTATTTAAGTTTCTAATACCTACAAACAATAATACTGTAGCATTAATATAATAATGTAAATAGGTAGTATAACAATTGTGTACTAATTAATGTCTATTAACAAGCATAAAGCACAGAGAAATAGGTTTTAGTATTCAAAGGAATGCGTATGCGCAGAGGAAGTTTGAATACAAAAATGTTCTTAGGTAACCGCTTCAAAAATCAAACGGCAAGCGATAATCGTTAACGCTCAACAGTTGCTAATACATTTTCAACTGTATACCCCCGCCCATAAAGTTGAAAATATATTTTCCTTTATTCATATTTCCCTACTTATTTTTTTTTTTTTTTTTTAATATTTTACAAAATAAGAATAAACAAGAAACATTTAAAAATGTAAATAATAGTGGCCCACCGGTATCGGGAACAGGGTCCAAGCTACCGGCAGTCAGGGCTCCAGAGAAAGGAACCTCCTTAACAATGCGCTCCTTGTCCAGAAGAACTGTTTTCTAAATCAAGCCTTCGAAATATATTATTATGATGACAGATCGTATTCGTTCGCTACCGCTCGGCAGTCTAATATATTTTCAACTTTATGCGCGGGGTACACAGTTGAAAATTCATTAGCGACTGCTGAGCGTTAACGATTACTATCGCTTGCCGTTTGGCTATAGGCCCAGGAGAACGCAACGGAAAATATTTTCAACTAACAAACTATTTATTGAATTAATCTATCTTCTATAACTATAAAATCTATATTAAAATAAAAATCAATTGCTGTTCGTTAGTCTCATTTTGGTTTTGAATTATTTTTGGAAGTCCAGGGAAGGTTTAAAAGGTGATTTTGAGGCGATACGAAGTTCGCCTTATCAGCTAGTATTTAATAAGAGTTAGATGGGTAACAAAGCATTACAAACTTAATCACCAATGTAAATAGTTCAATATTCACTGCTTGAATATTATTTTCACAATTTTCTTGTTATTTTAGTATAAGTTGGCATGTTCCTAAATGTAACGTGTTTTGTGAGTTGCAATAACTTTAATTATTTTTATATAATATAATGAAGGGTAACATACAATCCGGTCGAGTCGATCGGCACAGATCGGACGGTAAAAACAAATGTATATTTTTTACCGCTAGACTATGTATAGCATTATGTATAACACGCTTTATATATTATTTACTTAAGCTTTCTAATTATATGATTGTGAACGAATAATTAAAGAATTTGATGACGAATACGATGTAATCACCATTAAGTTTATAATATTTTTGTAAACTATCAGAACTTCCTACAAGTACAGACTTGTAGTGAATAAAATCCACAGAGATCCTTCTATAGCCCTTTACGTTCCAGGGCCACAGTCAACAGTCCCGCGACAGAGATTATCTGTGACATAATATTGAGGGGTTTGCATCCCCAATTAGTCGCCAGCAGGTCAAAATACCCGAATCTGTCAAATTTTACCAATCAAATACTAACCTTTCTCTATCGTATTAACGTTGAAAATCCATTAAAGTTTGACAGATTGAGGTAGGTTGATGTGCTGGTGTCTGTACCTACTGATTATTTTATCGTCAAACAATAAAAAAAAACTAATGATGACAATTTTGATTTTCTTACAAATTGATAGTTGAGGAGGCGACATGCGTTTTTCATTATTTTTTAATTGATTTTTAAATTACTTCTACTGAATGGCGACAGTTTCACAAATGTTCGTTCTTACAAATGTTTTTAGAATTAAAAAAGAGGGCTTGAGGCTCCTAGCAGATGGGTGAGGCATTCCACCGAGTGGAAGTCAAATAATATAATTATTGCTTATCTACTCGTAGTACACTTCCCAGCATTACCTGAGGTCTTTTTTTTTTTTTTTTTTTTTTACGTGGCAAAATCATCAAATGAGTCCTCCAGCCCCGGGCAGGGCGGGAGGGACTGTCAGACTTCTACTGACTAAAATCCACGGTGTCCTTCAGTAGCCTGTTATGTTCCGGGGTCACGGTAAGGAAATAATCCCGCGACCCCGGCAGGCTTTGGCCCTCTGAGAGGGGGGCCCCGTCATTATGATGACGCTCTTTGAGGCGCGCGTGGGACACAACGCGCCGTCGACCCGGGCATGGTCCATGGTCGGGCAGCGAGTTGCCCTTTACTCGCTGCCCGCATGCCCGCGCCTACGGTGGCCGGAGATCGTCTTGGGTGGGGCGGAGGGAGGACTCTGTCCTCTCTTGCGCGCGGCCCGCCTCCTCCTTCGCGAGCATTACTGCTTCGCAGAAGGAGGCGACCGCCTCCCACTCCGTCTCGCCCCGCAGCATGGCCGCAACCAATGCCGGGCGCAGGTCTCCGCCTATAGCAGCCGTGAGAACACGTCGGTGCTCCGCCCAAGCTGGGCAGTCCTGCACCGTATGCTCCACCGTGTCCTCCAGGCGATCTTCGCAGTGGTGACACCCAGGCGTTTCCTTCTTCCGCATTAGACACAGGTACCTCCCGAAGCATCCGTGCCTGGTGAGGACCTGCGTCAGGCGGAAAGTAAGGACGCCATGACTTCTCTCCAGCCACTCCTCAAAGAGGGGTCTTACCGCCGCAATTGCGGCGTGCCCGAATTACCTGAGGTCTTACCATGAGTTTTCAGTTAAGTATTCTGACGTAAAGTAAACTGGAACTTTGACATATTAGTTCCTTCTTCGCACACCAGAGGCGCTGTTCTATTTTTCCATACAAGAAACGCTGTAAATACTGGAAAGACGCTGTAAAGTAAAATAGTGAAAACTCGTGATAAGGGTTAAGTGAACCCCATTTTCTCTATTTTTCATATTTAAGAGGGGTCAAGTTATGCAAGGTACCAAATATTAATGGAAGAATCAATCTTAAATTGCAAAAGTTGTGTCATCAATAAAGTGATACAAAGTTGGTTGTTATTTAGGTATTATATTTATACATAAGTTGTTAAATAAAATATCTGAAATAAAGTATTTTTCTTTTATTTTTTTACTTTTAAAAAACTTAACTGAAAACTGCATACCTTATTTGATATGAATCGCTTAAATATAAATAAATAAAAAAGAATTTAATAATCATATCGTTGGCATTAAACTTCATAACAATAACAGAATTAAACATTTGATAAAATTAACTACAATAATACTTGCGACGTAAAGGTATTTGCACATAATACAGACTCGACATCGACTCCATTCCGACTCGACTCACATTTTACTCGCATTTAAATACGAGTTTTAGCGTTGTTTAAGTTTGAATTTTCAGTATGGAAAGCTCGCATTACAATCCTTTAAGCTTCATTTATTCGACGATGCAAAAAAAAGTATGCGAGGTGCATGCAAGTTTGACTACATTGCAGACTTGCATGCACCTCGAAATCCTATTAATGGAAGATGAATTCAATTGGTCAAACAAATACCACAATGTAGTATACAGGTTAACTGAGGAGAGTTGCTGACGTCATGCACTCGTTTTTAGCATTTGCACCTTTCAAATACACACCATTAACGTGCGTACAGACCATGTAACAATGTTATATAACATTGTTATATAACACTACAAATGTATTTAAAATGTTATACAACATTATTTTTAGTTTAGCAAAACCTGAATATAGTTTGTTCAGAATCAGTAACTGATTCGATTCCAATAATTTTTACACCGTGTTATGTTTTTTTTCAAAAATATTTTAATTAATTTTTATTATCAGTTAATTACAATACAATCACCGTACGGTTAGGTACCTATTGCCAAACTATTATCACGAGTGTAGGTATAACACAGTAGACGCGGTTTACGCGGATGTACCGCGAAATGAGCATGTTTTTGAACGGACAACCAGGTAATATACAAGCTTATAACTTTGTGATTTTTTATGATACGGTTTTAAAATTTTGTACATAGATTCTTTACACAAAAATATTGGACAGGTGTATCGGGTTTCGCATAAACAAAAAATAATGTTGTATAACAATGTTATATAACATGACCACACTATGAAAAATGTTATATAACATGTTATGTTACATTGTCTGTACGTACCCTTACGAAAATAACTGGAACCGCGTTGGGTCTGTGCAATGTGCGAAGACCTTAAAGATGCGTTTCCATCATAAATGGTTCTAATAATATTGTTTGGTTGAAAAATAATGTGGACGCACCTTTACTGAGTTCATAAGTAGATTTCACAGTAGTATACTTGTAACGAAAATCATAAAATAACATTCAATTGATACAACAAAAATATAATATAGACATTTTTACACTAGATACAGTACCAGTTACGATATAAAAATGACTTTATACACTGATACTTAATACCTTGAGGTGGTACAATCGACAAAGTTGAATCATGACCCCCCGTAAACTTATTTTCTTACAGACATTCAAATACAATTAGGTCCGCATTCGCGTAAACATACATATCAACAGTAACGACTTTGATCTTTATCGATTTGACAGATTAAAACTATTGTCAAAATGGGTCATGATTTAAATTTGACGATTGTACAACTGTTACGGAACATGGATTGCGCGTGAATTTATTAGTATTGCGAGTTGAGGTAAAAAGCTGGATTTTTTTTCCCAAGATTTACAATTTAGATTTAACCGAGTAAAGTGTTGTGTACATTTCAATAAAGTGCAAAATTAAACATTTCACTGATAACGCCACGCTGCGCGCACATTTTAATAGTGATTCAAATCTAACTTTATTTAGGTACTAAACTAAAAGAAACACCAGTGTCATAGCATCACGTCGTTCAATCGATCATAAGTTTCTTGCAATTTGTAGGCCAATATAAATATGTAAACACCTTTTTAATTACGATTTGCCTGGTGACTAACATTGCAACTAGTTACTATTCGAATCGCTAGCAAAATCCGGTCGATTTGTCCCGCACGGCTAAATCGACTAGAAAATCTACCCTTGAAAATACTTTTTATTACACTAGGGCCTCACTAACAGGAAATGCTATTCATTATTGCATTAAAGGACATTTATACAACATTAACGGGAAATGCAGTTAGTATGACTCGGCTATTAGACGGCACATCAATGTGCTCAATAGACAACGTGTTCTGCATATAAATTGCAAAAAAAAACTTCAGATTTCATTTTCGCGAGCAATACTTTGACTTACTCTATAAGGATGATAGTTAGTCCATTCCAAAGAATATCCCCATACTAATTAAACTCCTACGCACTCTACAACCCCTCACAGAGTCCCCTGCTTCTCCATATGGTCAATCACGACCTGTACATCCTCCTTCAAGATCCTCACCATAGCCTTCGTTTGCAGACAGTCTTCTCTGATCAGGTCCACGGAACGTTGTTTGAGCTCACACATAAAGTTATCATCCAAGTCTTGTAATCTGGAGACGAAAATGTGGATTTTGGTGGATTGCTAAGTTACACCCGCGGTTTTACCCGCTGAGGTTTGAAAATGAAATGTCCCATGGATTTTTTTACGCAAAGTTTCTCCTTTAGGTTGGTCGCCCCAAAACATGGCTTCGACCAATGCCGGGGCGCGAGAGGTCTCCGCCTATCGCCGTCGTGAGGTGTCCTCACGACGGCGATAGGCAGTGCTCTGCCCAAGCGGGACAGTCCTGCTATGCTATTCTCTATAAGAAATCTCATCGCTGGACTTTGAGATCATCCAATCGCGCTGCACGATTGGATAGTGTCGCTGTCGGTAGCTTAGTAAATGGCAAACTTTAGTCCCAGCGTGGCTTGAGCACTGCGGCCGCGAAGTCACAAGGCTGTGTTTATAGAGAATAGCACTTCTGCACCGTATGCTCCACCATGTCCCCCGGGAGATCCTCACAGTGGTAACGGTGTTGCCGGTAAAGGAACTTCCCGAAAAAACCGTGTCCGGTGAGGACCTGTTTCAGGCAGGTGAGGACGTAGCGCCTCTCCCATCTATGTTGACAATGGACTTTTCGTTACCAACTTTTTTTTGAGTAGCATCTTGCAAATTACCTTGAGGAGGTAGTGTGCTGCTTAACCGGGCAAATCCTGTGGAGGGCCTTGAATCTAACAGCCCAGACTCTAATCTCAGCGGTGAGCGGAGTGGCGTGCGGCGCGAATAAGACTTCAAAATACGTGAATTCGTCACTGGCGGTGCCTTGTGGCGTTTTTCAAACATTTCAATGCACGCTCACAGCGGCAAGGTATACCACTACCACTGCTCCAAGTAAGTACAAGCTACCTAACTTCCCCATGATGCGATGCGACGCAATCCGACCGATGACAAGTGAAAATCATCCTTACTACTACGACATTATAATGACATAAAACGTGCGGTTATCTACGGGTAGATGAAACAAAACACGCTCGCCACGACGACGTAAAGTCAGTCGAATTGCATAATTATATCGTAGTAGCAAGGACGATTTTCATTTTTAGTTAGTAGAAATTGCAAATCACACGAATCACGTCATGGGGAGGGAAGCTAGCTTAATTTCAAAGTACAATCGACAAAGTTGAATCATGAGCCACCATAAGCTTATTTTCCTACAGACTTTGAAATACAATTAGGTCTACATTCGCGTAAATATACATATCCATGGTAACAATTTTGATCTTTGTCAACTTGACGGATTCAAACGATTTTTTGTCAAAATGGGTCATGATTCAACTTTGTCGATTGTACCTATACATATTACTATTAACTTACCTCTTGTTCAGATCACCGAACTTACAGTCGATGACTTTGACGACTTCGCTCAGTATATCCGTGGTCACCTCATTGTACATGTCGCGCCGTTTCTCTTTCAACTCACTCAAATGCTTCTGAGCGTCCACAAATAAATGTATGAATCTGAAACAAAATAATTAGTATTTATTACAAGCAGGCAAGCTACAAGAACTCCTGAACTTTCATGGAGCTACAGTTCCAGATACAAGGCATAATAACTTTGTGTCCATTTCCAAAGTGTAGATCACTATGGACACTTTTTTATCAGAAGTATTACAAAACCTTTGTTACCCAGATCATTCATTTTAAAGTACTATATTATATAAGAAACATGTAGAAAATAAGTGTCAAAAAAACAAGACTAGTTAAGAACCCAATTTTACGTACATTAAGAATGCGCTACAAGCGAAATCTTCAATTTTGGATTGGATTTTTAGAGTACTAAATCGTGTTTAATTCGGAAAAAAAGTATAGGTTGGGAAACTTCATTATATTTGCGAGGGCAGAGTCAAACAGAAAACATAAAAAGACAAAATTTTCTCGATAGAAAACGATCACAAAGTTACCTCTAATTTTCGCGTTTTTTTGATTTCATTCTATTTTGGTTCGTCCTACAGAAATATAAATTAGATCAATATGAACACAATTACGTAGCCGAGGGACGTGTATGGCACTTTTTTGAAATATTGTTTATAATAAAAGTTATCATTGTTCTTAGCACTCGGCGCTTACGACGTTTTTAAACCGTGTAGAATGCTATTTTCCATTTCGTGTCACACTAGAATCTGCGTCACGAGTGAAGGTCTGCGGAATCTCGTGGTACTAAATTTTTTTAATGCAATTTGATGTAATGACATAGACACTAGCGCCGCGTCAAAACGACTTCAGTCGCGGCTCGGGTTCTAGGTTCAGGCATCATTTTGTTTCACCTGCCAGTCGGCGCCGCTCTATTGAGACGGGAGGACTATGACAGATTGCTCCGCGCCCGGCGGCTATTAAAATAATAATATTTTTGTTGATATAATCAGAGAAACCACACATAATACAACAAAAACACGAGAACTAAAATATTTAAAGACTGAAATAATTTCAAATAGCCGAATACCATTTTTTTGAAATTTCTTTTGCCACATGCGCTCAAAATAAACAGTTAGTCAATTGTACTGCTGGTCGAGTATTTTTCAGCACGAGGTCCGCTTGTTTTAGATTATTATTTTTTTATAGATCTCTTCATTTTACATACTTATAAAAAAACATAGTGAGGTACAGATTATACTATTTGATAAAAAATGAAAAATAAAATAAAAATTTAATTTATCACATTTTGATATTATTACCACAAATAATGTATGTACGAAATACACTCCTAGGTACAGCTTGACATAAAAATGTAGAAAACCGGAAGTCGCCACTGTCTTCGCGCTACCAGCACTGAATGATTTTATTTTTTATTTTTTTTCACTTATTACGTTAGTTTTATGGCACAATAATAAATCTAACAAACCTGCGGTCTTTGTTTGCATCAAATATCAAAGATTTTAAAACGCTGTCAGAAATAAAAATTTTAGTTCCGTTTCAATCCGTTCTGGCCAAGCTGTATTTCAATAAGGTCGAAAATAGCTTGAACCTTTTTTTACCTAGCTATCTTCAAGCAAGTTAAAAAAACCGGTTCAAGCGATTTTCGACCTTATTGACATTTAAAATTTAGTTTGTTTTTCTCACATTCTCGTTAGCTGACATTGCTCCTTCATTAAAATCCGGTGTTTGCATAAATGTCAATAAGGTCGAAAATCTTTGTATCTGTTTCTGCTTTAACCGTCTTCATAATATTAGCAGTAGGAGAACACATCTAGTGTGGTCCATTTCTCGAAACTAACTGGGGCAATTTTAAAAATCCGACACCGTCAATATGACGTCGTTCAACGTGGCACGTTGCATTGTCGTGACGTGATTATTTACGTTGCTCGACGTCGATTTCCACGTCACGGCTCGTTACAACGACGCAACGTGCAGCGCCAAGTTGCGTCGTCGTAACGTGTTTATGTGTTAGAGCTCTTTCCTGGTGAAACTCGGTAGAAAAAAATGCTATGATTAACTTCGTTTCTTAATTTCGCCGAGAACTATCTATTGAGGATATTTTCATATGTGAAGGCGAGCTCTAACCGTGGTACCCAGACTCCACAGACGCCTGCCATTCTCTTTTAATTTGTAAGTAAGATTCGATATTAGGAACCAAAACCTCTAGTTTTGGTTCCTATACATAGCGCACACGCGATAATATATTGTTTGATTCTAATGCCGTTTGCAGAGTACAAAGGTAGAGAAAAACATGCAATATGTGTTTTTATTGAATACTTCCTACATCATTCACAACAAATGAAACATTTTTAAAACAAAAAACATAACAATCACAATCACGAAACTACAATGAAAATCAATTAAATGAATGAAATGAAAAATGCAGAACTACTGCGTGCGATGGTACCGTGCGGCGGTACACACTTATTTCAAGAACAGAGGCCGAGTCACATACTTGTCATACTGTAATAATACATATTAGGTGCACTGTGGCACTGCAGTTGTTTTGTTTTTTCAAAGAAGTTTTGCAGAGTGCGTCGTCACAGCGCCCGTGGTTGTTATTGGTACTAGAGCAGAGGCATGTGAGACGCGAGGGTGAAATCTGAATTTTTCCTGGCATTATACCCGCTCTTAAGCTCATTGAGATCGTTTAGCAAAAACCGGCCAAGTGCGAGTCGGACTCGCCCATAAAGGGTTCCGTAGCAGCAAGTAACATAATATAAAAGTTCATGTAGTTGGTTGTAACTTTGAAAGGTAAATTGCGGTTTACGATTAATGACGTATTAAAAAAAAAACAAATTACTTGATCTCGTTCAAACCAATTTTCAATTGAAGTTTGCATCATATATTTTTTTTAGTTTCATCATTCTCTTATTTTAGAAGTTACAGGGGGGGGGGGGGGGGCAACATTTTACCACTTTGGAAGTATCTCTCGCGGAAACTGTTCAGTTTAAAAAAAATATATTAGTAACCTCAACATAATTTATAAAGACCTGTCCATTTTTTTTGAGTTTCAATTTATAGAAATTCTATTTTTGTATGAAAATCCTAATGCGGTTCATGCGGTTCACTCAATACATCTACTTACGAAGTCTCAACAGCAGGGCTAACATGCACGTCACGAGATAATTATCTCACGCCATTTTTTCGAGGTGAGATGACATATCTCGACTTCTCGACTGTCGGTAACATTGCACTACATTTTGTCATGTCGTTCTGTCAAACGTAGACTTCGAGAAATTTTCTCTACAAACTGCAACATAGGCGCCATATTTTCTCATAAATAATCGAGTTTTGACATTTAGATTAGATTCATTTGTCGTCGATCATTCTGTTCGAAGAGATAGCTGGAGAAAAATAAAAAGTGTTGCGAAAAATGGCAGTGCCGTATTATAATTATTTATTAACTATTTACGAGGAGAGGTGGAATAGGCGGATCGAAAGGAAGCGCATACGAGACGTCTGCGATCCTTTCGATCTTCGCGACAGCGAGTTCCAGTCGCTGTGGCGGATCACAAAGCCTATGGCTTTTTATATAGTTGAAAAACTACGAGTGGACCTCGAACCACGCAATGGGGATGGTTTGCCCGCCCATTTAAAGGTAAGTATAAAATATAAATATAAAAGTCAATAGGTACAATTGATATTTTCATCTCAATTTATTCTAACGACCGCCTTACCTACTAAAAGTATTTTTTTAGCGTTGTCCAAAAGCATTTAACAAACCTTATATAACCATTAGATTTGGTACCTACTTACATCATATCTCTCCTAAATACCTAGCTTAAATTTATAACCAAAACAAAAGTCGATTCTAACCTCACTTTTATTTTGCAATTTCGACATTCATTTTATTCAATATCAGGCTCTTTTTCAGTTGAGGTGGTTTTACCGCTATACTTATTGTATTGTATTCTTAGGAAATACACCATATTCAATGGATAAAATCAATTGCGAGAAAATGAAACTAACTAAAGTTTAATCATCCCGTTTACGGTCGTCCGCTGGTATAAGTTTTTACTGAAAGGAATAATTTTTTGCGACCTTTTTACCTCGCAAAATTTTATCCCGCTGTCAGATTGACATTGAGCATGTTGTTTTGCTCGATTCGCGCCGTAAAAATGAATATTTTTATTTTAGAGAGTACTTAATTCATCATCTCAGTGAATATTATTTGTGGAATAATCCAATCCAAATAACAATTCAATCCTTAAGGATTGAATTGTTATTTGTTTGATAAACTGACCTGTCAATTGGATTTTACAGCTTACATTGACAGAAACCTATGACTCCGTTCAGCGAATCCTCACTAGTTTAATTTTTATCCGGCGAAAATTCGCCGGCTGATTTAAACGCACCCCAGCTAAGCAAATTTTGAATTGACAAAATGTCAAAGAGACAATTGTACGGTCGCGTTCACAAATATGGCAGCGTTCACGCAATTCCCACCAATAAGCGTCAGTTCACACCGAGACGCGACGCGAAGCGACGTGACGCAACGATACTTCAAATTTGTTTCTTTTCTTGTAGTAAACAAAGTCAGATTTTGAACGACGTGCGCGGCGCCGCGCTGCGCAGCGCGGCGTCGAGCTGCGTTGCGAAAGGTGTATCTTTTGTTTTTTAAAATAGAGTTACGTTTTGAATAACTCTATTGAAAAGTGCGCGCAGCGTCACGTCTCGGTCTGAGCTGACCGTAATAGACCGAACGAATGAATGAAACCGGCGATACTAAATTATATTATGGTATGTTTTCATGAAATGGTAACATCGGTTATCTCGCGTCGAGAAGGCGAAGTCACGACGAGATATCTTCTCGAGTGTGGTGCGCATGTTACGAAAAGTGACAAACGAATCGAGAACGACAAATTTTGCCTTCTCGTTTAAGAGATATGTCGACTTGCGCATGTTAGCCCTGCAGGATAGCTCTTATACTTTCGAAGAAAAGTGGCTGTAACATACGGACGGACAGACAGACAGACATGACGAATCTATAAGGGTTCCTTTTTTTGCCATTTGGCTACGGAACCCTAAAAATGAAAATTAATCCCTATTTTTTCAAATAGCACATCATAGGGATTTTTGTATTGCCAGAAATGAAAAGATGAAACTACAGTCCCAATCACAATCTGTAATAACTTTGACTTACTGTAGATGCCCGTACCACAGCTTAAACCTCTATGGAAACATACACACTATTTTTATTTGATGGCATACGTACTTTTTACTAGTATTCCTCTTTATTTCAACGAGTGTGGTATCCAACCTCTCCAATACTTCTTGCATAATGTGTCTTGTCGACGCATTTATTGCTTCAGCTGAAAAAAAATATTTTTGTGATTTGTTTATGTTTGCTAAAATAAGGTTTTTACAACACAACGCATTCTTTTAATTTGGCCAACATCTGAATCCGTAAGAGATACGATAAAACTTTGAAAATAGACTTTACCTCTTTTTCTAATGTGAGTTGTCCACAAAAATGAATGAAATAGACCAATTTTATTTTAATGCCTTTCGACTCTGTTTCATGTAAGTATACTTCCATAAATATCTAAAAGATTCCTAAGAAAGTTTATCTCAGGATGCGGATTTCCCCCTGTTGGCTAATTTCAAAGAAAATCCTTGTATAAGGCTCTCGATTCCAAACTAGCTTTTCTATAAGTAAAAATAATTATGAATTAAAAACTCACTTCTGCTAGTCCCGGGTTCCATCCTCTTGAACCAATCATCAACACTGGACATCGTCCTTCCACTCGACAACAATTCCTCATTATTATTAACCTCAACTTTCCTCTTTTTACAATCGAACTTTTCTGCTCCCGAGCTCCTTTTCAAAATCCTTCCAGAATCTTCTATTTTCGTTGACGTACTAATTTTAGAGTGACTTGAAACTGAACTTATTGTACGTATTATTTTTTTCGGCTCTATTAGTTTCTGAAGCGTCTTTTCTTGAGTTATTTTAGTTTTTAGAGCATTTTTCTTAGATAGTGTGTCTATTATATCCTTCATATATTCTTCATCGTCTGATAAAGTTTTTTCGGACTGTTTATCTGCGTTAGATATTAGTTCGTCAAACAATTTAATTGGTGATATGATAGAATTTCTTATAACCGCCTTTTTAACTGTATTTTCTGGAGTTTTAACCAATTTCCTAGCTTCTACAACTTTGTGAGTAGCTTTCCGATTCTTAATAATATCTTTAACAGATTCACCGTCACTTTCCGATTCAGAATCCTCAATAGTGTGCCCACTGTTGTTAATTTTACCAATTTGCGAGCTTTGAAAAATCAGTCGCAACGATCTTTGTATTGTGTCATTAAATTCAGAAACATCTGAATTGTTATCGTTGTGTTTCTTTTCCGATATTTTGGGACTTTCAACTATGTCAACAACATTTTCTTTACTGTTCTCTTTTACCGCAGATTTGGCACTAACGTAAGATTCTTCTGAATCAGAGTTTCGTCTTGAAGGCAACCATTTACTTATATCTTCATAAGACAACCTTTTTACAGACACCACGGGAGATTGAGACTTAACACTATCTGCTTTAGGGCTAGGTTTACGTATATTCTCATCGTTAGAACCATTGGATTCACGATTATTTGCCTCGTCCATTTCTTTCGTTAGCTTTTTGAAGTAATCCTGCATAGAATGGCTTAGATGTTCAAACTCTAAGCTCCGAGGCTCTAGCCTTTTATATATAAGCTCTGGACTGGGCGGTGCTTCCTGTATTTCACCGTGACCAGTTATTCCAATCGTTGCAATAGTTTTGTCAGATTTGGCATCAGTTGTCTCAAGTATACTTATAGTTTCTAAATTCTCCTTGATCAACTTTTTCGGCATTATTTTATTCGTTGTATTTCTAAGTATTATGCTATTCGATTTTTTACTTCTAACACTTTTTTCTTTAGGTTTCGAATCGTCTTTGTTCTGTAAGTCCTCAATCTGTATCAAATCTTCAGTAATATCAACATTTTGTGGACTATAATTGTTGATCCTTTCAACGTCTGAGAGTAAATTCTGTGTAGTATTAGACTCATTAATATAATTATCAGGACCTTCTTGATAAATTTTCCTGAATTTGTCAACCAATGTCGCTGATATGTCGTTTACATCATCTTTGTTAGGCGTAACTGGTTCAACTAAAAGCCCTGGTAAAGGACTTTCAGTTCTATCTTCATCGAAATTGATCACCTTTTCAACTACAGCCTTGTTAAGAACTCTTTTTGGTCGTTTAGACTCAGACGATTCTACTTTAATCTTCTTTCCTTTCTTTTTGTTACTGGTATCTTGTTTGTTGTAACTCTCATCTTCAATTACTTCCATTTCTGGAGCTGTTACTAGAACTAAATCAGGTTCGGTGACTGTTTTCTTAGCAGTTTCAACGACTACAGAAGTATTCAATACATCATTGGGCTGTCTCATTCGTTCATCAACTAGTTCGTCTTGTTCAATGTTCACTCTCTTTTTAGTTCTAGGTTTTCTATTAACTTTACGTTTGATCTTATTGCTTTCATCTGAGGATTTATTATCGGTATATTTTATTTTCTTAAGTGTACGTCCACGCTTAGAAACTGCGGATTCAGTACTAGCTACAGTAGTAGTACTATTTCTTTTGGATATTTCTATCTTTTTAACCTTGAAATCATCTTCACTGTCACTGGTAAAGTTGTAGACGTCAGCTTCAAAGTTATTTTCAGCTATTCTTACTTTTTCACTGTTAGCGGAATCCTTTACTTTATCAAATATATCGTTCAGTTTTTTGGTTCTGGGAGACGGGGGTTCGGAAACCTTAGTTTTTCTTGCACGTGGCATTCGAATCCTCTGCCGATCTTTCTCAATATCCTTGTAGCAAGTGGCTTTGGATTTGGGCGTCTTTTTTATTTGTATTATTTCCGATTGTATGGTGTCTTCTTCCGGCTCTGGTGATTTACGATGGGATGCGTCATATTTTGGTGGTTTAGTGGAATCTGCAGCCAGATCCTCGTCTTTGGGCGAATAAAGTTTACGTTTTCGACGGGTCAGAGGTGTTTTTGAATCTCCCGCATCAATGGCAGGCGACTCTGTTTTTTCGTTTTCTATTTTTTCTTCCGGTTCGTTAGTCACTAGCGGAAAAATGTCTTCATTGCTCTCAGCTGCGCTCTCTAGACCCCTATCTTCTATTATAGTGGACATTTTTGATACAGACTCTATAACAAGTTTGCTCTTCTTTTTAGCTACACGAGCTTTAGTCTTTTTAGGAGTTTTGATCTTATATTTCAATTTAATTTTCTTTTTAGCTGCAGATTTCTTTGAAGTTTCAGCTTTTTTGGACTCGGTATTTTTAATAGTATTTATGATATCTTTTAACGGTATATCATCTTCAATACTATCGTTGAGATCAGCAGTTATTTCATCTTCCTTGTTCAAATATTTATCAAATTCATCACACACTTTATCGACTATGTTATTAAGACATTCCAAAACCTCGATATTGGTAAAATCGTAGGGTTCAATACCCTCTTCTAAATCTTCTCCATTCAAATTAATATTTTCACCAAAATTATCGCTGGTTTCTGAACTGGTTTCGTTGATTTTCTTAGCTAATGTTGGACTTATGGTAATTTCACGATCATTATTTTCAGTGATATGCTGGGCGAAGAATTCTTCAACTATTTGTTCATCGAAAGCATTCCTTGGAGCTGGATCTGTAAGTTCTTTCCTAGTCTTCCTTCGTGTGCTCACGAAAGACGGTGTTTCATTAACAGCCTCTGTATTCGACTCATCATCAGTTGATGAGACCACTTTAGGCTTCTTTGGTAGTTTACTCAATTTTATTTTATCTACATCCGGCGTATTATCAATCGTCTCACTATTATCTTGTTCATCAGATTTCTTTTCTCCAGTGTTTATTCCGCTGTCTGATTTATCCCTATCGTCTTTAGCTTGCAAAGCCTCCTGTACTAACAAATCAACTATATTGTCAGTGGCATAGTTTTTATTTTTTGACAGCCTTTCCACAGTATCATTGATGACTGAATCGTCAGCTGACCCAATCGTAGCAACTAGCAAACAACTGGTTGTTTCTTCCTTAATTGTAGGCGAAAGCCTTCGACCTCTCTTAGTTTGTCTAGAAGATTCCGGATCGCTTTGAGATTTTCTATCCACCAGTTCAGAATCTGAATGCCCTTGGGCATTCAGATTCTTATGGCAAACGCCGTAAGGTTTAAATTTGAGTGTGGTGTTGAGGCTTTGTCTGTCGTCTGCTTCACTTACTTCTGTGACTATGGATAGTTCGGGGAGAGCGCATACGCTTACTGGCTCTTTATCGTAACGGTAGCGAGGTAATGCTGCTAACTTTTCGTGAAGCTGAAAGGTATGTAAGATTTAATGTCGAACTAATAAATAGCAGGACATAATGTAAATGGTTAAAATTTTGGAACAAATGAAAAAAAAAAACAGTAAAACATCTCGAATCTACATTTCTACTATTACACTACTGTATTTTAAAGTCATAAAACGTTTTTTTACTCTTTTTAACTATATCTATCATTTAAAGGCCTTAAGGGCGGCCAACCCGTCTATCTTTTCACCCGTTTATCTTTTCGTCTTATTTTTCTATTAGGTATCGGAAAGAAATATTGTATATAGGCATGGAAACCTCGCAAATGTAATGGAGTTTCTAAATGCAACACTTTTTTTTTATAATCTTGTAAGGCTTACGAAAAAACTCGTATTTCTTGGAACAAGTTTTATGAAATTTCCGCACACTATTTTTCTTTCAATGTTATCGCGTTCTCACTTGCTTGTTAGCCATGTGGCGGTAAGAGGTAAGCGGGGGACGAGTCGGGCGGGGACGGGTTTGCCTTTTGTTCTGGATGAAACAACAAGCTTTTTGGCCATGCTCGCGTTGCCGTCCGTCGGACGGGGAAGGGCGCTCTTATGGAGTTGAAAGATATTTTCTTAGTCAAAACGTTTATAAATGAAAGCTTATTAAGGTGATTGCGTCGATGTTGCCCGCGAAATTCAAATTTTCTTACGTTTTTTGCAATTTGCAGGCCAGTGACATGTTGTAACTTTATCAAAATATGAATTGCGGTAATAACAAGTATAATTTTAAATATAAAAATTATCAAAACATTCGCTCCACCAGCTCTCACATAGAAAAGCTGCATCTTGTTAAAATCTCCGAAATCTAACTTAAAAGTTGAATTTCGCGGGCTGGTTGGAGCATTCCCCTTAAGTCCAGTCCTTGAAATGTGTTATGCGGTATGTGCAAGTTCCCATAAAAGGAAAAAAAAACTCACCTGAGCCAGCGAGCTCGTCGACGCTGTAGACGGGGACATGCACGAAACAGGCTGACGTGGCTTCACGATGTATCCTGAATTTATGCAACATCCTTGTCATCATCATCATTTCAACCTACTGCAGTCCACTGCTGGACGTAGGCCTCCCGCAATTAGGGTTCCCAGATCAAAAAATCGAAAATCCGAGGCAAATTCCGGACATCGGATGAAATTTCCGGATTTCTTCTCAATAAATCGTGTATGTGTAAAACGAAACAAATTTTTGAATTTTTTACGGGCGCGCCAACAATCTGTCATTTTATTTTTACTATTTATTGATTAATTAAGGTTTTTATTTTGGATTGTAGAAATTCATGGCGGCTTAGGGTTCCCCCCTGCATTCCGGACAAAACACTATATTACCGGGCATGTCCGGAAAATTCCGGACGTATGGCAACCCTACCCGCAGTGGACGCCACTGAGGACCATCTCCACTTTCTTTATCGGCCCATCTTCCCGAGCATTCCACATTACGTTTAAATTACTTATTTATGTAGTACATTAGCTTGTTATCTCTGACACCCCGTTCAAGCACACCGAGAGGTGAAAAATGAAACTAACTAAAATTTAATCTGCCCCGTTTACGGTCGTCCGCTGGGTTTTTACTGAATGGAATAAATTTTTGCGACCATTTTACCTCGCAAAATTTTATCCTGCTGTCAGATTGACATTGAGTTTTGTTGTTTTGCTCGATTCGCGCCGTAAAAATGAATAACTATTTTTATTTTAGAGAGTGAATATTTGTGGATTATGGATTTAATTAATATTACACCGGCAAATTGATTAATATTTGTTTAATAAACTGAGCTGTCAACTGCATTTGACAGCTAACATTGACAGAAACTTCTGACTCCGTTCAGCGAACCCACGCTAGTTTAATTTTTATCCGGCGAAATATCGCCGGCTTATTTAAACGCACCCCTGTTAAGATTAGCTTGGAAGCCTTTAACGTTCAAGTTCAGAATGTTCAGAAAATTATCTGTTTAGGTATTTCATAAGAAAACAACGATTAAAAACCAAGACACAATTAATTATAATTTTAAACTCATTCACACACTCATAACTTATAATAAATCAACGCCATTAATAAGGTTTATAAAATAAACAATGACCAACCTGAATGTTTACGTCGTTTCACTTCAACTGGATGCGAGAACCTCGGGTCTTCGTCCTACACAATAATATTTTTGTTACTTAAAATATTCGACTACCCACATTTGCAAAAATCAAATAAAATGACAGCTTATTTTGACAGCTGTTATTTGTGCAAGTAAGGGACTTTACTCATGGCGCGATGCCACGCGACTCGATTCGTGCGATATCGAGTCGATTGCCGATTTAAGTCGCACGTATTTACTAATGGAGTGATGCAATGCAATTCGACCGTGCACTTCAAAAATCCACCTTACTACTACGACATAAAGGCGTTGCAAACCAAAGACAAAAGATGTCGCACGAGACGAGTAGTTGCGCAATCGAATTTCGAACACAGAATCATGTGCATTAATGTCATTAGGACGTACATGCAATTCGATATCGAGGAGATCTGTGAGCGATATCGTCAATCCGTGCGACTCCATTAGCAAACACTAGCGATCGTCCACACATTTTCTTCGGCCGGACGACGCTTGTGTGCTAACTGACCGATATCGTCAATCGATGCAATTCGATATCACATCGCTCCATAAGTAAAGTCCCAAGCTGTGCACACGGCTACACATCAGCAAACTATGCAAAACAAGTAGGTATAGGCTGATCGTTGAATGTACTAAATGAACATACAAAGCAAGACCACGATAAACTGGTTTTGTATAGCTTGATAAGCTATGTGTACCAGGATTTACATAATTTGGGGTTTATCCAAAGATGGAGCAAAAGTTAGATACCGTCTTGTTTTTTCAATATAATTTCACTAAAGATTATTTTGTTGTCCTAAAACGGCGCCTCAGTAGTACAACAATTAATAAAATACGAGTAATATGTATAACAAAGCTAAAGAGTTTGTTTGTTTGTCCTATGATGACCAGTAGGTGTCAAGCAGGGGGTGAAACTAAGAAAAAAAACCTTTTTTTTATCGTGATAAAATCATCAAATGAGTCCTCCCACCCAGAGCAGGCCGGGAGGGACTGTCAGACTTGTACTGACTAAAATCCACGATGTCCGTCAATAGCCCTTAACGTATTCCGGGGTCACGGTAATGAGATAAGTCCCGCGACCCCGCCAGGCTTTAGCCCTCTAGAGGGGGGCCCCGTCACAATGCTGAACACTCTTTGAGGCGCGCGTCGAACAAAACGCGCCGTCGACCCGGGCATGGTCCATGGTCGGACAGCGAGGCGCCCTTTCCTCGCCGCCCGCATGCCGAAGAACAGCTTAGTGCATTATTAGGTGATAGGTGTCCGGACCGTATTACAACGTCTTAAAAGTTAAAACCAGGCTTGTTCCAGTGAGTGAACACTGAACGATAGATGGCGCTTTTTTTTTAACGTTGTAAAATCATCAAATGAGTCCTGAACCCCGGGCAGGGCGGGAGGGACTGTCAGACTTTTACTGACTAAAATCCACGGTGTCCTTCAATAGCCCTTTATGTTCCGGGGTCACGGTAAGGAAATAATCCCGCGACCCCGGGCGGCAGGCTGAACGAGATGGCGCTAGACGACTTGTACAGCTCTGTCACTTCCACTCGCCGGAACAAGTCTGGTTTTAACTTTAAAGACGTTGTAATACGGCCACTGTCTGAATCTATTTCCAACACAGTCGTTAATAAAATAAAAATAAAATAAGGCTGAGTTCTGATTGCAGTCAACAACAACCGCGACTACGGCGAAGCAAAAAGGAGGGTTATGATTTTGTTAGATAAAACGCTTTTTTAAAGTCTGATATTATATTAGTATTATTCATTGACATCAAGAAGGAAAAGAAGACTAGCTACCTACTAACCTACGTCAAATAATATTATCAAAATAATCTCTACGTAACTTACCGAATCCTTCGTATGAGTCGCATTTTCAGTTCTCATAACCGGCGATTCTTCCAATTCTTTGTCCAAATCCAGTGACAACTAAAACAGTAAGTATGAACAAGTGATACTTAGCTATTTTTATATTTTTACAAGTATTTTCCTTATGAGTAAACGTGAAAATAAGGTTCAAAGTATACATTAATATTTAAAGTCTATTATCACCTTAACGGCATTACTGAAAATAAATCAATTATTTAAGATACCTAATACTTACGCCTTTTCTACAGTTATGAAAACATACAAACAAAATCCCATCCTTAGAAGAACTTACAACATATTATCGATTGTCAGTACCACCTTACCTCATATTTATCCTCAAAGATCGTTCTCAGTGCGCGATCCAGACGTTTGACGTCACACCGCGTAGTGACGACAGCGTTGACGTCACAGCTGACGTCATCGCCGAGGGACAGACATGACGGCAACACTTGAGGCGGCGTCACCGTGCGTATTGATAGGAGTAACTGTAGCGAGTCTCTGGGAGTTGGGGATGAGAAATAGAAATTATAACTTAGAAGGACTTTTGTGTAAGTTTTTCAAAGAATTACATTTTTGTATCGTATGGTATCGTATTGCCCAGTTACTGGGTTGTGGAGGTCCGATAGGCAGTCGCTCCATGTAAAATACTGATATTCCGCTGCATCTGGTTCGACTGGAAGCCGACCCCAATATAGTAGGGTAAAGGCTAGGCAGATGATGACGATACGTTTTTTGTTACATTATTTTGACGTATTTATTAAGATTAACCCAGTGTAGGTCACGTACATAAGTCGATAATCGATTTTTCGACTTGATGAACAGACTTATTAGAATCTCTCAAAATAAATAAAAACAAATAAAAAGAAACGCAAAAAGTGAAAAAGAAAAATGCAAAATTTGATCCAGAGACCCATTAAACGAAAGGCAAACAGGTTTCTAACCACACTGGCTGGCTCACTGACATAATCAATGCTTCGGGACCTATTCATGTGTATCTCTGTCAATGACAATTTAGCAAACGTTGATCGTCGAAAACGCTGTACATAGGTATAGCATTTTATACAGATTTTCAACTTTACGTTCCAGGACATACAATCTAATCCGTAGATGCTGTTAATCAACAAATCAACCGTATTGTTATTTTAAAGTACAGTACGTTACGTGGTTTAAAAGAAGTTATCGTAGAAACAGAAATGACGTTTTGACGTTGTACAGTAGTGCTTCCCAGCATAAGCTATAGTCTAGCTAGACACTTATGTAATGTAATAATGAATGACACAAAAGCATGAGTAAATCTGTACATCAATATAGGATAGGAACAAAGAAACATCGTAATATGAGCCGTAAATAAATGACACATCGAGTTGTTGTAACGCACAAAGTAACAAAGGTATGACGTAAAAATATGACTATGAGTCTATGAGTGATACAGATGAATTTCTTTAAAACTATTGATGCGTATGTCTTACATACATAAGTATGTATATCAGCATAATACGCATCAATATAGTTTCCGCTCATCATCATCTGCCTAGCCTTTTCCCAACTGTATTGGGGTCGGCTTCCAGTCAAAACGGATGCAGCTGAATATCAGTATTTTACATGGAGCGACTGCCTATCGGACCTCCACAACCCAGTAACTGTGTAATCCCTATGGTACGACTGGTTGTCAGACTTTAGAGCTTCTGACTAACAGTAACGACTGTCAAAGATCTACAAATGACAGCCGGGACCAACGGCTTTACGTGCTTTACGAGGCACGGAGGAAACTTATGACAGATCGTCACCCATTCACAGACAAACCTCGGCAAGCGCGGCTTAAACCCGGAAGATCGGCCTGTGCGGCTGTTATTATTTTTTATTGGAATATAGTTTCCGCTCAAATCATGTAAAAAGGAAATTTATAATTTGATCCAAGTCTGTCTAACTTCACCCATCTTAAAAACAGCCTCAGCAAACGTTGACTGGTTGTTTTCCTCGATTCTTATTGAACCATGTACGGATTAGGAATTGTTAGAATTGTTTTCACTCACATAACATACCTAGATAAAATAAAGATAATTGGCAGATAAGCTGTTATTGGAAAAATGTATCCACGGTACACGTTCCTAAGTACAATATGAGTCATTATCAATATTGGGTCGGCCGGAATCTCAGAATACAAAGAATACTAAAAACAACGGACTTAGATTGTATTCGGTAATTTCCGTTGTGTGAATCAGTCTGTTGTTGTACGAGACATTTCTCACGGACGCTTTTAGGTCGACGACGGAAGGAATTTATTATTAAATTGATCGCTACAAATACAAAAATTCCGCGTAGTTATACTAATCCTCATTAGGAACACCCTAGAAATACATGCGGAAGAGACTGTCAGATTCATACTAAATATCCACGGCGTCCTTCAAAAGCCCTTTACGTTCCGGGGTCACGGTAATTCGTTAGTCCTGCGACCCCGGCAGGCTTTTGCCCTCTAAGGTGGACCCCGAGATTGCGCTGACACTCTGTCAACCCGGGCATGGTCCATGATCGGACAGCGAGTTGCTCATTACTCGCCGTCCGCATGCCCCCTACTGTCCCGCGGTGGTGGACGCCCACGGCGACGGACGTCGCAAGATGATCTCCGGCCACCGTAGGCGCGGGCATGCGGGCAGCGAGTAAAGGGCAACTCGCTGCCCGACCAAGGACCATGCCCGGGTCGACGGCGCGTTGTGTCCCACGCGCGCCTCAAAGAGCGTCAGCATAATGACGGGGCCCCCCCTCAGAGGGCCAAAGCCTGCCGGGGTCGCGGGATTATTTCCTTACCGTGACCCCGGAACATAAAGGGCTAATGAAGGACACCGTGGATTTTAATCAGTAGAAGTCTGACAGTCCCTCCCGCCCTGCCCGGGGTGGGAGGACTCATTTGATGATTTTGCCACGTAAAAAAAAAAAAAAAATGCCCCCTACTGTGGCCGGAGATAGTCCAGCGACGTCCGTAAATAAAACTTACTTGTACAACTTGGCGCTGTGCGTATTCTGCTGGGTGATGACCAGGGTTTCGAAGGACTTGTGGTTGTTTGAGCCGAAGCTCTCCAGCACGCGAGGGTCCAGCAACACAGACACGCAGCCACTGACCAGGTTAATGTCTAGCCAGGATTCTTGGCGTTCAGTACCCTAAGGACAGAAGATATGATGATAATTACGGGATGAATATACTCTAGTAAACTAAACTTTATCATAATTATAGGCTTTGCACACTGAGGTATTACTAGCTGTAATATAGTAGATACAATGGCTTTGCATTGGTCATTTGAAATTTCATTTCTTTGAAGTCTCAAAACACATTTTTTTTTTGTTATACCGTTCCTTTTTGTAGCTTGCTTTATTTTACCATTTAGTTGGCAAATTGGCAAATTCTGTCATGTCCATTGGTTAAATTCTTTTACTGCCGTGCTAGGACTGAAATATCAACGCCCAAGGCAACAACCAATCGCTCAGTCACATGGTTCTTGCCTCAGTTTTATTTTGGTTCGTCTTCAAATGAGTCCTCCCGTTCTGGGTGGGAGCGAAAGGTACAGTCACGAGCAATAAAATGTAAACACTTAACAAAATTCAAACGCAATTTACTCGTTAAATACTGGTTTCCACTTTGAAATAAGACATATTTCGTAATAGTATGGCTTCCAAAATAGAAGTCTAATGAAAATTGTGAAAAGGCAAAAGTTTAATCAATATGGTAGCAGGACCAGGACATCGCTTTTGAATACTGCTTAGTGTATACGTAATACGTATACTATTGCTCGTGACTGTACATAAGGGACTGTCAGATTCGTACTCACTAAAATGTACCGTGTTCCTTCAAAAGCCTTTACGTTCCAAGTACGGTTTCCCGTTTAAACGGTTCCGCAAACTCTTGTACCCCATTAGGAAGCATGACCTGGCTATGTCGCAACGACATAGAGTCTACGTTAAAATTTATTGCCCTTCGAGTTTCTAAAGTCATTGCCCTTTAGGGTCGATATTTTGCTTCCTGGCTTCGACATGACATACAAAAAAATAATAGACAGGCTTTGAGCCAGAAATGTTGCCGTCCTCTGAACTTTGACCTTGAATTTTGACATATGTAGTTATTATTAGATTTAAAATAAATGGTACCTACGTAATGGTACGTACAACGACGATATAATACTAGACACCTAATAACAGGCGACCGATGTCTGCCAACACATTAGGCAAAAAAGTCTTATATCCGTCTCATTTCGACCAATCCTGTGAGCCGTAAACATACGTTGAGACAGAACAGACCTTGAGTTAGCCAATCACAACGCAGTACCCCGCCCCCCTCGCTTACGTAGTACCTCAGCGAGTTGGCAGAATAGTTTTGTTCGTTAGATCGTGCAATGCGTAGTCTAGTATTATATCGTCGTTGGGTACGTAAGTATGGTGGCAAGTGGTAAAGATCCCCTAAGTTGTTGATGTGGGTTTGAAACGAGACAGGTGTTCTAGTTTGTGTAATTTAACGTCCTAAGTTAATTTTCTATCTCAATCAAAATTTTGATCTATTTTCTTTGACGAACACTTCTAATTGGACATTTTTAAGACTCCGCTTTGGTCGTTGATTAGTTACAAAGATGGATCTAGATTTGGACCGAGATAGATTAAATTTCGAGCCTAAACCATCATCACTGCTCTCAAAACGGTAAAGAAAAACATAGGAACGAAACTGGTTTGACCCACCTGTTGTATTTTAGCACACTTCATTCTCATTGTGAAAGAAGCCTGTGGCCCAGCAGTGGGAACATTACAAATAAAATTGTATTTAATAATACATGATTAAGCATTGCAGTCGATTTACAGCACCCACGTAAACTTTTGCTTTTGATATACTTAAAGTAGAAATTCTGTTTAAGAATAATAATAATATTCCACAACTATCACACACCGCCATCTAGTCCCACGCTAAGCAGAGCTTGTGTTATGGGCACTAGACAACTGATAAACATACTTATATATATTTCTAAATACATAAATATTAAAGATAAATTACACCCAGACACAGAACAAATGATCGTGCTCATCACACAAACATTTGTCCTGGGTGGGAATCGAACCCACGACCTCCGGCATAGCAGTCAGGGTCACTAACCACTAGACCAACAGGCTTGTCATGTGTGGACGGCAAGTTCAATACTTAATACGTAAAGATACCAACTTTTAAAACAAAGTAGCCGAATCTAATCGACTAATAAACAACACATAGTAGACGAGTCAATGGCCGAAAATCTATAGGTGCTCATGGTATTGTATTAATATTTTCCCTTTACGTTCCGGTTAGGGTTGAAGTGGTTCAACCCTAACCGGAACGTAAAGGGAAAATATTAATAGGCGATTCTGTGCTGCCAGATGTGGATCTGGCAGCACAGAATCGCCTTTTTCCGTCGCCCTTTCTCTTTCTGTCGCTTAGAACTGCCATTTGCTAGACCTTTGCGAGACAGAAAGCATAATGCGATAGCACGCGGCGGAATCCTCGAAGCGGCCGCGTGCTATCGCATTGTCTCGGTCTATCAAATGGCAGTTCTAAGCGACAGAAAGAGAAAGGGCGACGGAAAAAGGCGATTCCGTGCTGCCAGACGTGGTTCAACCCTTAGGTACCTGTTTAGATAGTAGGTACTTTCAAAATGTATCAGTTCAACTTACCGAAATAATAACAACTTTGCCGACAGTCAGTTTTCTGCAAACAACTGATGTGATGAATTCATATCTTTGGTTGTGCGCGTTCAAGAAATCTCTTGCGTCCTGCAACACAATGAGAGGTTTTTGGTTAATTACTTTAGCATTCTCGCAACTATTACCACTACTACCAGCGGCGGTCTGGCTATGCAGGGTCTATAATTATAAACTTAAAAGGGTAGCTAGCTCAATCATGTGCGACCCCACATCTATACATATGATAAATTTGTAGAAAAGTGGTGTCTGTACAATGGAAATATACAAAAAAAAAGTAGCAGGGGTTGTTATTTTATCGATGCCCAATGGTGGATCTTGATCCAATCACGTTAGCTTATTTATTTAGCAGGACACTTGTAACTATCCCTTCCTATCCTCTTCTCCTTTCCGCATGCACGCGCGGCATATCGCCGTCCTGTTCTGATGAGCAAGCGCCGCGCCTCGCGCGCCCTCTCTGAACCGAACTCCATGGTCGGTTCAAGACAAAACAAAAAAGGACGAATAATCGTAGCTAACCGCGGCTGGTCGTAGCATCTCTCGCAATAGGAGTGCAAGAAAACTCAAGAAATCAAAAATCCTGGTGTAATTCCCTGTAATTGCTATCAGAAACATTAACGTGTGTGTGAAATAACGTGTTACAATAACTTTAATAAGACTAATAGATAAGTGTCGCATCTAAACTCTGACCCTGCAACGTGGCGTGGTGCGTCGTCAGGCCACGCAGACCTTGGCGCCAACCCTGGTTACCCTCGCTCTGGAGTTCCAGAAACACAGGTACGTGCATGCTCCTTCACTATAAAACTGCTGTATTCTATCCTGTGTTTAATCCACCTGCAGCAGTCATTAGTCCTACCGCTATTTGAAGATCGTTACAAGTGTCGTTAGGTATTATTATCTAGACATTACTTTCGAATAACTACGCATATACAGTCCACTACCATTCCCCTGAACCATCGTAAGAATCTCCGTATGAACAAATTGTCCATACCCACTTGTGGTGTGTAAACGGAATTTGAACCACCTTCTAGCATTTTCCACCATAATTTGGCCCGTCGAGCCGAAGATTCTTTTAAAATATCGTAATTACATTTAGATATTTGTATAGCTTAGCGTTATACCTACTTACCCTAGGTACTCTACTTTTACGGTAATAATAAACCTATACGTAAATCCTGCTGATTACTTGAACAAGTTGTTCGAATTCTTTTCTTATTCGCATACCGCTCGCATGAACTTGTTAAAAGTATTAAAATTTACCCGCTAAATCAGTATAGGTAGTACCAACGTTTATGTTACCTACCGCCGCTATCCCGCTATCGGCCGCACGTTATTTCTATAGCATACACGTACCTACATACTTTTAATTTAAGGTACTTTTAACTGTTTCACTCCGCTTATTCATAATTCGTATAGCTATTACCTACCTACATAATTTAGTTGAAGTTACGAATCAAGTTCTATGTAGGTATTCATTTTTCATTTATTCATACACCCGCGCTATTTCGTTTTGTGTGTTCTCCGTTCTCCGTTCGCTCGCTGTTGCTACGTTGCTAGGCCGGCCGCCGCACCCCCGCGTCCCCGCTGCGATTCCATTTGTCGCATTTTTTATAATAATACCTATATGGAAACGCAGATTTCGCGTACTGTTTGCTAATCTGTAATGGTCAATGCAGACTAAGTAATAGTTTTTAACTATCGCAGTCTCAACTTGTTTATCTTATTATCTCTTTACGCTCGCAATTGATCTGTGGTGGTCTGGGTTTGTCTTACCCTACCGCGCTATTCTGAAAGATAGGTTAAGCGTTTATGTTTAACGTCGTTCTATCGGGGTTTTTGAAGTTTTTATTTCTGTTTCGCACCTAGTTTATTCACAATGAGTAATACGAAAAAGGATAATATTCCTGAGGTGGACGAAACGTATGACATGGAGAAAGGTCAGCAAGTTATTCTAGAATCCAAACGCGAAATGCTATTTGCACGCATGCAAGGAATTTATGATATTGCTAAAAAGGTAGAAACCGATTCTTCCATGATTAAGGTTTTGCTACACACCGCGTTTAATATAGATCAATTACATAAAGATTTTGAAACAGTATTAGATTCATACAACACTATTTCTCTTAAGATAAATCCTAAGCACGCTGTTAGGTACCAAGAGTGGACGAACTTTGATATCATGTATTGCCTTGTCAAGCAGATCATTGAGTCTCATTCATCATCTAAGCAACATGAATCACTCCCGCAGATAGAAAAGCCAAAGCCTAGGCTACCGCAGATGGAGTTATTGTCCTTTAATGGTGACGCCCGTTCTTGGCCGCTATTTTACCAACAGTTCAAAAGCACTGTTCACGAAAATTCATCATTGTCAGATAGTGATAGGGTGTATTATTTGGTTGGTAAACTGTCTGGACCCGCTGCGTCCGTTTGCGCCCGGTTGCCCCCGACTGCGGAGAATTACCCCATTATTTGGGAGGCACTAGTGCAAAAGTACGAGGACTCCAGGCTACTCGCTAGCTCCTACCTTAATCAGTTGTTAAGTTTTAAACCGCTAACCGCTAATAATGCTTCTGGTCTTGAGTCATTTTTAAATAATTTTGACACGTCTGTAGAAGCCTTTAGGCAACTGAAAGTTGGCGACTCGACCGATTTCATGCTGCTGCACCTCGCTCTTCAGAGGCTTGATTCCGAGACTGTCAAATTGTTCGAGTTAACTTACCGCAAAGTTAAAATTCCTACCTATTCGGATTTAATTGAATTTGTAAAGGAACAGAGTAAGGTGTTATCAAGATCAGCGGGCCCGTTCATAAACTCACAAGCGCAGCACAAAGCTCGCACTGCTCAAATACCTACGCCTAGTAGGCAAGGTCAAACAAAATCCTTTGTAAACACTGATCAGCAGGTGAGTGGTGCAAGCGATGATAACAAGTGTTGTTTGTGTCACCGTGAAAAACATGACCATTTATATCGCTGCTCCGCTTTTATGAAATTAACGCCTTCTGACCGGTATAAATTTATCAAAAATAAACATTTTTGCAACAACTGTTTAAGTGTAAAACATAAAACAATGGATTGTGAATCCAAACGCACTTGTTCTCATTGCTCGGCCAAACACCATTCGCTACTCCATTTTAACCCGCCCGCTAACAATCGCAAAAATGTTGAAACAAAACCCGCATCATCGGGTTCACCCGCTAACGCGTCCGCTACCGCTCATGACTCACGCAGTGCTGCGCCCGAGCATTTAAAATCTTCAGAGTTTCACACTCGTGCCCCCGCTAAAGGCCCTACGGCCCATGTGCATAAGGTCGATTTTTCGTTGCCCGTTACTGAACCTAACAGTGACACATCGGTTTGTACTGTTTCTTATGATCATGATTCGCACACAATAACGACTGCGTTATTGGCAACCGCTAAAATAAAGGTTTTAGATAACTTTCACCGTCCTCATTTTTTGAGATGCCTGATTGACCCCGGTTCTCAAAGTGAGTATATTTCCGCTTCGTGTAGTAAGCGCCTATCGCTTCCTATCTCAACACAAAGCCGTTTTTCTAAGGTTCAAGGTATAGGTGGGGCCTCTCAAAAGATTTTAGGAGTGACCTCACTCGTATTCACTTCTCGCTTTGACGACGGACATGAGTACCACATCCAGCCCATGGTTGTGGATAGTATTACCTCGCAGTTACCTGACTCGCGTATTGACGTCAGCTCTCTTGGCCACATACGTAATCTACCCATGGCTGATGATGACTATTCTGAACCCGGTCCAATCGACCTCCTGCTAGGAGTGAACTTATACTGTCAAATACTCTTATTTAACAAAATAACCGCTGATAATAATTTACCCGCTGCCTTGGAAACAACTTTAGGTTACATCGTCATGGGAAACGCACCCGTCATATCGCCGCGCTCTTCTTCGTATACATTATGTGCATTTACCGCTGACCCGCTACACCAACTCGTGGAAAGGTTCTGGTCCACTGAGGAACTACCTTCTCGGTTGTTTTTAAGTCCTGACGATCAACGCTGTGAAGAAATTTATACTTCGACTACCACGCGAAATAAAGATGGCAGTTATGTAGTTCAGCTTCCATTTAAGGAAGACCCGCGAAAGCTAGGTAACTCCTACATAACCGCGAAGAAAAGGTTTTCATGCCTTGAGAGAAAGTTCTTACGATCACCGGACTTACATGAAAAATATAATGAGATAATCAATGACTATCTCGATAAAGGTATTTTGATGCGCGTTTCTCCAGTCGACTGTACTTCGCCAGGTTATTACCTACCGCACCATCCTGTAGTTCGTGAAGACAAGTCCACGACTAAGGTTCGCATCGTTTTAGACGGCAGCGCTTCGACTGATTCCGGCCTATCTCTAAACGATATTTTGTATAAAGGCTGCAACTTGCAAGCTGATATATTTAATATTTTATTAAGTGTTCGCATACATCGAATCGCCTTTTTCGCTGACGTTAGGCAGATGTATTTATGTATTCATACTCACCCCGCTCACCGATGTTATCAACGGATCTTATATCGGTTCTCTCCGCACGATACACTGGAAACCTTTCAGTTTGAACGTGTTACCTTTGGTCTCCGATCTTCTCCAATGCTGGCTATGCGTACTTTGCGCCAGCTGGCACAAGATGAAAGACAAAGGTGGCCTATTGCTGCTGACGTCATCGAAAGAGATATCTATATGGACGATTTGGCTTCTTCTGCTTCGTCTGTAGATAAAGCAGTTAAGACGGCCCAGGAGTTGATTCAGATGTTCAAGGCTGGTGGGTTCGATTTAGTAAAGTGGACTAGTAACTCGTCTGAATTGCTGAGCCACATACCCGTATCACATCGACAGTCTGAATCAATTTCGTTCGATGACGATGACACGTTCAAGATCTTGGGGCTACGCTGGCTCCCAGCATCAGATAATTTCACATTTTTGACTTCAGTCCCACCATCCGCTGTTACAAAGCGCGCCATTTTATCAATGACCGCTCGTCTGTACGATGTCTTAGGACTAGTCGGACCCGTGATCCTTTACGCAAAACTGATTATCAGGGAACTGTGGCTTCTGCACATTAACTGGGATGATAAGCTTCCTTGTGATATCACTAGTTTATGGCAAAGATACTTATCTGAGCTACCGCTTATCTCGCACCTCAAGTTTCCCCGCCATGTGGGAATTGAGGAAAATGATTCTAAAATCTCGCTTATCGGCTTTTCGGACGCAAGCGAAAAAGCCTACGGGTGTGTAATTTACTTACACGTATCTAATGGTGATCAGCCACCTTTGATTTCGCTTCTGTGTTCCAAGTCCCGCGTCGCATCAGCCAAACCGACAGTTACGTTGGCCCGGCTTGAGTTGAATGGCTTAGTGCTTCTCGCTAAGTTGTTACGCACTGTTTATGATTCACTATCCGCGCGTTGTCACATTGATAACTTATTTATATTTTCTGATTCGACAGTCGCCCTATGTTGGATAACTTCCTCCCCGCATAAGTTTCATACTTACGTCGCAAATCGTATTTCAGACTTTCAGTCTACCTCGCCATCGCAAAACGTATATCATGTCGCAGGAGTGGAAAACCCTGCAGATTTCGTTTCTCGCGGCTTATTACCTTCGCAGATATTAAATAATGATTTATGGTTCCGTGGGCCTCCTTGGATGTCATCGCCGCTGACGGAGTGGCCAGTTGAAGCTTTCTCTTCCGCTCAAAATCAACTGCCTGAAGAGAAAAACATCTCTCTTGTTACTGTCGCTAAAGAGGAAAACGTCCTCATATCTTTAGGCTCCAAGTTTTCTTCATGGCATAAGTTTGTCCGTTCCACAGTTTTCGTGCTTCGCTTTTTAAGGTTACTTCCTCGCAATGAAGTCATCACTGCCGAGGATCTAACTACAGCTGAGAATAAAATTATTCAAGCTGTTCAGCACAGCTGTTTCGCTAATGATATACAAAATATTAAAAACAACAAGTCTTGCTCTACCGCTTTACGGAAGTTATCTCCATTCATTTCTAACGAAATTATACGAGTCGGAGGGCGACTCTCATATTCCAGTTTGGATTATAGTCAGAAGCATCCCGCTCTTCTGCCTAAGAATGGGCACATCGCTGACCTTATTGTCGATTGGTACCACCGTGAAAATAGCCACGCTGGTCCACAGTTACTCATGTCAATATTGCGTCAGAAATACTGGTTTTTATCCGCTAGGCGCTTAGTGCGCAACCGTATTCACAAGTGCGTTCGTTGCTTTAGGCTGAATCCTAAGCCCACCTTTCCCGCTATGTCAGATCTGCCCAGTTGTCGCGTAGAACCTTGTAAAGCTTTTACACATACGGGTGTCGATTACGCTGGTCCGCTATATATTACGACGTCTAGGAAACGAGGTGTACGTAGTCAAAAGGCTTATCTCTGTGTCTTTGTTTGCCTTGTCACCAAAGCCGTTCACGTAGAACTAGCGTCTGATCTCAGTTCCGCTACCTTCATGAACGCCTTCAAGCGCTTCTTATCTAGGCGCGGCCCATGCAACTTTCTGTACAGCGACAATGGGACGAATTTTACTTCCTCGCAAACCTTCTTAAAGGAGTTATTTGATTTTTTAAAATCTGATAAATATTATGAAGTTTTCAGTAACGAACTTGCTAAACAAAGGATCATATGGAAGAGATCACCGCCCTTAGGAAGCCACTTTGGTGGAATTTGGGAAGCAAACATTAAAAGCATAAAGTCCCTTCTTTTCCGCGTGATAGGAAAACAGATTCTTACTTACGAGGAGATGCTTACGGTGCTTAATCAAGTCGAAGCTGTACTGAACAGCCGACCTCTGTACGTTCTGAGTTCCGACCCTTCGGAACCTACTGCCTTAACCCCGGCGCATTTCCTATCAACTAACCCTCTCACCTTTTTACCCGCGGCTGACGTAAGTGGAGAACGGGCAAACCTTTTGTCACGGCATTCTTTAATGGACTCGCTAGTCCAAACGTTCTGGAAGCGATTTAAGAATGAATACCTCCATAACTTGCAAATGCGTGAAAAGTGGAACACTGCTAGTAACCCACTCACGGTAGGCACAATAGTTCTTCTCAATAATGAGAACTCACCTCCCTTGTCGTGGAAAATCGGGAAAATTTCTGAGGTTTTCCCTGGCAAGGACGGAATAGTTCGCTGTGCGCGTGTGGAAAGCGGCGGTAGCTCCTACGTCAGACCAGCGACCAAGTTGTCGCCTCTCCCAATACAGTAGGGTGACCATGCCTCTCTATTATTTTATATTTTTAAATTATAAATATAATCTCCGCTAATTTTTTTTTTTTGTTGTTTATTTCTTTTCTCCGCCTTTTTTTTTATTATTGTTTCGAAGGGAATCCTTCAAAGGGGGGAAGATGGTGGATCTTGATCCAATCACGTTAGCTTATTTATTTAGCAGGACACTTGTAACTATCCCTTCCTATCCTCTTCTCCTTTCCGCATGCACGCGCGGCATATCGCCGTCCTGTTCTGATGAGCAAGCGCCGCGCCTCGCGCGCCCTCTCTGAACCGAACTCCATGGTCGGTTCAAGACAAAACAAAAAAGGACGAATAATCGTAGCTAACCGCGGCTGGTCGTAGCATCTCTCGCAATAGGAGTGCAAGAAAACTCAAGAAATCAAAAATCCTGGTGTAATTCCCTGTAATTGCTATCAGAAACATTAACGTGTGTGTGAAATAACGTGTTACAATAACTTTAATAAGACTAATAGATAAGTGTCGCATCTAAACTCTGACCCTGCAACGTGGCGTGGTGCGTCGTCAGGCCACGCAGACCTTGGCGCCAACCCTGGTTACCCTCGCTCTGGAGTTCCAGAAACACAGGTACGTGCATGCTCCTTCACTATAAAACTGCTGTATTCTATCCTGTGTTTAATCCACCTGCAGCAGTCATTAGTCCTACCGCTATTTGAAGATCGTTACAAGTGTCGTTAGGTATTATTATCTAGACATTACTTTCGAATAACTACGCATATACAGTCCACTACCATTCCCCTGAACCATCGTAAGAATCTCCGTATGAACAAATTGTCCATACCCACTTGTGGTGTGTAAACGGAATTTGAACCACCTTCTAGCATTTTCCACCACCCAACCCGAAAATGTAGTTAAAAATTTTTTTGTCTGTTTGTCGGTTTGTCTGTTTATCTGTTTGTCTGTGTGTTTGTGCACGCTAATCTTCGGAACTACTGGACGGATTTGAATGTTTTTTTTTTTTGTTGTATAGGTATTAAGTCCGGTTAACATATAGGCTATAATTTATCTTGGAAACTTGAACACCTGATGCAGAACCGCAACAGACCTGCTTAACTATAAGAGATACAGAAATGGTGCCATAGCAAAAATTGTTCCACTTGATGAGCATTTTCTGCTGAGAGAATAAATTTGAAGATCCTGGACACCTGATGTGGAACACCAAGAGCCCAGCTACACTATGACATATACAGGAACGACGTCTTAGCAAGAGTTGTTCAGCCTGATAAGCACTCTCTATTGCTGTATAATATTTGAAGATCTGGAACACCTGATGTGGAACTTCAAGAGCCCAACTACACTATAACATAGACAATAAAGACGTCTTAGCAAGAGTTGTTGAGCCTGATGAGCAGCCTCTGTTGTCGTATAAAAATTGAAGATCTGGTACACCTGATGTGGAACTCCAACAGCCCAGCTACTTTATAACATATATAGGAATGACGTCTTAGCAAGAGTTGTCCAGCCTAATGAGCATATTTTTCTGTTGACGTATGAAAATTGAGATCTGGAACACCTGATGTGGAACTCCAAGACCCCAGCTACACTATAACATATATTGGAATGACGTCTTAGCAAGAGTTGTTTAGTCTGATGGTCATTTCCTGTTGACTTACAAAAATGAAAGATCTAGAACGTCTGGAATCGTCTCGCGCATCCCGTTGTTTTCCCGTCCCCAGGTTCTTAGAATTCGAAGTTTCAGATCTTCGATTTTGACGACCCCGTCGTCGCTGGCATAAGCAACAGAATCCGCGTACGAAGTCGCGGGCAGAAGCTAGTACAGTAATATTTTACAGAATTTCTACTGAAGAAATTCAAATTCTACCACGAAAAAAAAAAAGCTACCTCGCTTGGTAACCAGCGAGGTAGCTTTTTTTTAACCGACTTCAAAAAAAGGAGGAGGTTCTCAATTCGGTCGGTATGTTTTTTTTTTTTATGTATGTACATCGATTACTCCGAGGTTTCTAGTCTGATTAGTGTGATTCTTTTTTTGTTCGATGCGGTATACTTGCAGTGTGGTCCCATAAAAATTTCATCCAATTTGGTTCAGTACTTTTTATTTTGTGAGCATTTTTATTGATTTCGGCTACTTGGATGACATTATTTTTTGCGTGTTTGTTACTCGATTACTCCGCCAATTGTGGACCGATTTTCAAAATTCTTTTTTTGTTGTACTAGGGATCGTTCACCTTAGGGAATACTGCAAGTTTCATCAAAATCTGTTCAGCAGTTTTTGAGATAGGGAATTTTATTAGCATGTGTACATGAGCGATGTTAATACCGGTGCCAAGGATTACAAAATTCTAGTGAACTTGTAAGAAAATTATGTATTTGACAAGGATTTGGGTTGAATGTTTAAACTAAAAAGAGTAAAATAAAAAACTTTTTTCAAAAAAAATTTAACCGACTTCAAAAACAACCACAAAAAAGGGTAAAATAACCTACAAAATAACTTTTCTTTCGGAAGTCGGTGGCAAAAAGACAACGAAATAAAAAAACAAAGCCACCGACTTTCGAATGAGTCTTCCCACCCAGGGCAGGGCGGGAGGGACTTTCAGACTTGTACTGACTAAAATCCACGGTGTCCTTCAATAGGCCTTTACGTTCCAGGGTCACGGTAATTTGATAAGTCCCGCGACCACGGCAGGCTTTGGCCCTCTAGAGTGAGGCCCCGTCATTTTGCTGACACCACTCTTTGAGGTGCGCGTGGAACACATCGCACCGTTGGCCCCGGGCATGGTCCATGGTCGGACAGTGAGTCGCCCATTACTGCCCGCGCCTATACGGTGGCCGGAGATCGTCTTGCGACGTCAGACGCCGTGGGCGTCTACCACTGCGGCTAGGGTGGAGGGAGGACGCTATCCTCTTCTTCACGCGGCCCACCTCCTCCTTCGCGAGCATGACTGCTTCGCAAAAGAAGGCGACCGCTTCCCACTCCGTTTCGCCCCTTGCGATGGCCTCGACCAATGCCGGGCGCGAGAGGTCTCCGCCTATCGCAAGCGAGGTAGCTTGCTCAATTTAAGTTTAAACTCATACACAAACACCTATTCCCGGAACAACTTGTTGTAGGTCATACAAATATTTTTTCCGTGCGGGAGTCGAACCCGCACCACACAGCGCAGTGGTCAATCGCTCAGATACTGCGCCATCCGCACCGTTTAATATGTATATGATATAACCCAACCCAAATATCTTTTCCATCACCATCATCAGCCTATAAACGTACCCACAGCTGGGAAAGAGACCTCTACGTGAGTGGGAGTGGGCCGTAATCCAACACGCGGGCCCAGTGCGACATGCCGGTTGCGGGGTTAGTGGGAACAACGAGTAACCGTGGCCCCGGAATGTAAAGGGGTATTGAAGGACACCGTGGATTTTTGTCAGTACAAGTTTGAGAGTCCCTCCCGCCCTGCCCTCGAGAACCAATTCGATGATTTTACCAAAAAAAAACCGGCCAAGTGCGTGTCGGGCCACGCACAGTGTAGGGTTCCGTAGTTGCCTATCAAAATACTTATGCGAACTAATTAAAATGATTCGCTGAATTTAATTTTAAAAAGAAGAATTTTCAAAATCGGTCCAGGCGTCTTTGAGAAATCGGGCAAAATACATTTAAAAAAAAGATTACGACGAATTTAGAACCTTTTTTTTTGAAGTTAGTTAAAAATAGTTGACGATAAAAACCTACCTATCCCCAAAAAACATACCGTAAAACATACCTATTAAATCTGTAAAAATAAAGTTGACAAACTTACATTTGCAGTTGAATAACATGTTCTCCGATTCATTTTGTTTAAGAAAAATATTATCCAAGTACATTTTATAAGTTGGTCGACTATTACTCGTAAAGTTGTAAAGCCTACTAAGTCATGACAATTTTCTTTTAAACTTCGTTATATATACTACTATTGTGAATTTTTTCATACCCCCACACATAACCGTTTAGCTGGTAGAGGGGGGGGACACTCGAGTCGAGCAAAATTTAGCACTTTAAAGCTTAATATTTCACAAACCAATTTTTTTATCAAAAAATTGTTAATGGAAACTGTCAATATTTTTTAAAGACCTATTTAATGATACCCCACACTATGGGGTACGCGAGAAAAAAAAATAACATCCCCACTTTACGTGTACAGGAGATACCCTAAAAAAAATTATTTTACGAGATTTTATTTTACCACTTTTTCGGCACAACAAATCCATATATTTACACCAAATTACAGCTCTCTAGTACTGTGCGTCTCTGAGCTAAACTGCGGACAGACGGACGGACGGACGGACGGACGGACGGACGGACATGGCGAAACTATAAGGGTTCCTTGTTGACTACGGAACCCTAAAAAGGACCTGTCGGTTCCCTTACGTTGTTTTCCTTCACTGTTTAGAGAGCAGTGGTGAAGAAGTAAATAACACAAAGTAATATGCCTGGCTGGGTTCGAACCCACGGCCTACAACTCGTTAGTCAAGGCCAATACCACTAGGCCACCACAAGTCATCTTTTCCATCACACTAATTAAATCAATAAGTACCAACCTGAAAGAAATTGACCCAGGATCTCTCCAAGAAGATGTCCACATCTTTCTCAGCATACATGGAGGTAGGGAACCACTTGGCAGCGGATGTGATCCTCAGGGTCCGATCCTGCCGTGGTAGCAGCCAGCGGAGTAGCGTCTCCATGATGCTGTACTGGGTCGGAAGGTGGCCACAGGAAGCCATATGGGTGGCGAGCTTGATGCTGGGAAATTGGATAAAGTGTTAAAGAAATTATTTTTAATTTAAATGAAAGTTATACCACGTTATACCTAATCCTGATAAGTATCAAACCCGCAACACGGAAACCAGCAGTCTCCAGTCTTAGCGAATTCAACTGTTAGGCATATGATTGTCCGAAAAAAATAATATTAATAATAGCCAAATAGCCATGGCCCTGGAACGTAAAGGGCAACCAAAGGAACAGGGTGAAGAGTAAGAGAGTAGTAGTGGGTAAGAGTTCAAGAGTCTCTTCTGCTTTACCTAGAGTGGGAGGGGACTGATTTGATGGTACAATAAAACAAAAAAAAACATAGCCAAATAGTTGCTATTAGAATCATTATTTTTGGTTTGCTTATAATTATTGTCAAGACAAAGTTTGTTTGAATAAATTTCTTCTGGGTAAGCTCGCTCCATCGTCGGCCTTGTCTTAGTCACTCCTGACCTCGACTAACGTCAAGAGCAAACCCATTACACATAAAAAAAAAGTTTAGATATTTTGTTATTTTTTGCTTTGCACATTTCTCATTTTACTCTAGAGCCGAGCCAAGCCAAGCTACTAGTATAAAAAAACCAACTTACAAATACTGTCCAAACTTAGTCCTGAAAGCAAATCTGATCTCCCGGCTTGATTCAGAGCAGTACATGTTGAAATAGTGCAGTATCTCATGTCTTTGGTAGGGGTCCGGACGGCTGTTAGTGGCCAGGTCTAGTAGACATTCAGCGGTGTGCTCTACAAGGATGTTGGGAAGTGAGGCGTCTTTTTGACGGATTTCCTGTGAAGATGGGGGCAGTTTTAATGAAGGACTAGTTTTGTTCTGTCAGTTTGTTTATCCAAATGAAAAAATATGTGTTTTAATCTCAAAAAAGTAAAAGTTTGGTTGCCTAAATTGATAAAAGGAACCTTTCTATTATTTTCGATTTTCATGTTTCTTCTATTTTCAGGGACCAATAGGTACATAAATAAAATTATTTCTATGCCTAGTAATGTAGAACTTACTTTCACAAATCTCAGTAGCAACTTCAAAAAAGTCCACCATTGCAAATTGTGCCGAATTAAATGTTTCCTCACAGCGTCCAACCAGTATTGCAGCAGGTTTACCAGCTCCTTGCTTAGCACGCCCCATGTTTTAGAAGGCGGTAAACTTAACATACGCTCGAATATCACGCAAGCGATCCCATTCTCATCACATTTGTTAAAATACTGAAATAAAACGGAAAATGCATTTATTGTCTTTATTAGAAGCGAATAAATAGAACATAATTAGTTATAAAAGTCTAATTATTTTCAACAAACCTCGATTTCCAGAGAACGTATCTTCTTCAATGCAAGAACAGTCGACATGTTCAGTTGAATTTTTGCGGTTTTACATTTTTCTGAAGCGTCTTGAGTCGTTGCTATGTATTCGTTCAAGCCATGAACATTCTTCAATAGTTTTCCAATATCCATAACGACTATTTAGCTATTCCATCAGAAACAAAAATAAATTATCACAAATTGCCGCGAAACAATTTGAAAAGACGCTATTTTTTCTCATTTGACGGCTTTTATTTGCATGTTGGTACTCATTTCCGGATAAAATCTGTTTTTTCATAGATGTATATCATGGACCGAGCAACAACTGCAATGCTCTCTAGAAAGAGAGACACCATCATAGAACCATTGCTTTTCTCATGCTGACATAAATAAAGTCTTCTTTGGGAATATAAACGAAAGAGATAGACGGTCATTTAATTTGACATTTATTTTGCAACATCATAAGACGCCATTCGCACGAGTGCTTTTTGAATAAATCATCATCATCATCATCAGCCTATAATGTTCCCACTGCTGGGACACTCACACAGGCCTCCTTTCTTGTGCGAGGGAGTGGGCCATAATACACCACGCGGGCCCAGTGCGGGTTGGCAGATGTCACATGTCATCGAATTTTGGTTCTAGGACATGCCGGTTTCCTCACGATGTTTTCCTTCACCGTTTTGAGAGCAGTGGTGATGAAACAGATTACACAAAGTAATGCGCCTGGCGGGGTTCGAACCCACGACCTAGTAGTAGGTACTCATAAGTCAGGACCGATACCACTGGGCCACCACTGCTCTCTCTTTGAATAAACAATGAGTTCTTTTTACCCGACTACGGCATAGCCAAAAGGAGGGTCATTATTTTGACCGATATGTATGTAAGTATGTATGTTTGTTTGTTCCCTCATAACTTCTAAACTACTTATCATTACATGACAAATGAGGTGTCGTTAGAAGCGTCTTAGCTGTCCGCTGGTTATAGGGTAGGTGACGTGTCACCAAATCCAATATAGCGCCTTCTAGGGGATGTAAAGTCGTAACCGAAAAAAAAATATTTTCGCACAGTATCGACATGGGTATCAAATTAAAGGGCTTGATATGCACATTTCAAAATTATATATTCATCATATAGCTTTTAATAGCTACTTTGCCTGTTTCTAACAGTGTCAACATGGGTATCAAACTATCAAATTAAAAAGCTTAATGAGTACATTTGAAATTTACTTTACTACTACTTTGCTTTTATTATTATACTTATCAAATAATTAATAATACAACGTCAAAAGTCTTAGAACAAACATTGTTCAGTAACATGGGCTGAGTTACCCCACGAGAGGTTTTGCGCATTTAACGTTACACGTTGTATAACCCCAGAATAGTGTAAATAAAAAATAAGTTTAAAATAACTAAAACCCGACTAGCGACGGCGAGCACAATATCGGTCAAATGAATATTGTTCTTGTTTTATACTTTTCAGTGCGCGTTTTTTTCGTAGTCGGGTTTTAGTTATTTTTAAGTTTAACTTATTTTTTATTCTGACCGATGTAACGCTATTATCTAAGGTTTTCATTCCTAAAACGAACACACACACCTACAGCTTGGCCAGAACGTCTTGAAACGGAACTAATCTTTTTGTTTGCTGACAACGTTTTAAAATCTTTGATAATTGATGTAAACAAAGAACGCAGGTTTGTTAGATTTATTATTGTGCCATAAAACTAACGTAATAAGTGAAAAAAAAAAATTAAAATCATTCAAATTGCTGGTAGCGAGAGCACAGTGTGCGACTTCCGGTTTTCTACTCTAATTTGCCAAGCAGTACAAAACAAAGAAGATCAATAGTACTAAACGTTTTGTTTCTGAATTTTTATATAAAGAATACCTAACCTTTGTAATTTGTTCCAGCTTTAAAGAATATAATATTTTATAATTAACAAATTACTGATTTATCAAGAATAAGTTTAACATCAAATAAAAATGATGATATTTTACATGTTACTACGGACGAAACAGATGTGTAATACAAGACAAGGAAAAATTAAACGTTTAAATTTTTTCACCATTAGGTTGGCAGCAGTGACGCTTGAAGTTTGTCGTGTCTGGGTAGGGTTTTCGATTTGTCTCTGCGGGGTTCAGCCGTTTGATAAAAGAATTGATTGCTGAAACCTGTTCGAAATGATAAAACCGTAGAGATAACGTGATAATATAAAATGTTGTATCATATTTCGGAGTGTTCATTCTTCACGTTAAAACTTTTTTATCGCACGTTCAGTTCAGTGTTATGATCGCGTCATAGCGCACGTCTCCAACAAGAAACCAGTCGATATTATGCGGCCCGAACGCGACAACTACTTAAGGATACAATTATGATGCCTATGGTGTATACGGTGTATGGTTTTGCCATATTTTTCATTATCGCGTGGGTGTGTCTGTTTATAATTCACATAATGGCTTACTCTTACTCAAAGTGGAAACTGCATCGGACAGTGGACCGGTCGCCGCCTGAACAGCCGTACCCCGGTGTGTCGATCATGAAGCCGCTCACCGGGGTGGACCCGAACCTGTTCTCCAACCTGGAAACGTTTTTCACCCTGGATTATCCTACGTACGAGTTACTATTTTGTGTGGAGAACGAGAACGATCCTGCAGTGATGTTAGTGAACAGTCTCATCCACAAACATCCGCACATAGACGCTCGTTTGTTTATGGGCGGGCTGCGAGTCGGAGTGAACCCGAAGATCAACAACATGCAGCCGGCATACTTGGCGGCAAAGTACCCGCTGGTGCTGATCAGCGACGCCGGCATCCGGATGCGCGACGACTCCCTGCTGGACATGGTGCAGCACATGAGAGACGACGTCGCCATCGTGCACCAGATGCCGTTCGTGTGCGACGCGGAGGGTTTCGCCTCCGTATACGAGAAGGTGTTCTTCGGCACGGCGCAGGCGCGCATGTACCTGAGCGCGGATTTCATGGGCATCAACTGTCACGTGGGCATGTCGTCGCTGGTGCGGCGGTGCGCGCTGGAGGAGTCGGGCGGGCTGCGCGCCTTCGCCGACTACCTGGCGGAGGACTACTTCATCGCGAAGGACATCACGTCTCGCGGCTGGAAGATGCGCGTGAGCTCGCTGCCGGCGCTGCAGAACTCGGGCACGCGCTCCGTGGGCGCCATGCAGGCGCGGCTGCGGCGGTGGGCGCGCCTGCGCATCGCCATGATCCCCACCACGGCCATGCTGGAGCCGCTGAGCCAGTGCATCCCGCTGGGCGCCGGCACCTCGTGGGCCGCCGGCCAGCTGTTCGGCGCCGAGCCGCTGCCGTTCTTCCTAGTGCATGTGTTAGTGTGGTTCCTCTCGGACTGGCTGATGCTCCGGTCAGTGCAAAACGGCTCGCCGCCGTTCACTAAAGTGCAGTTCTTACTGGGCTGGGTGTGGAGCGAGTGCTGCGCGCCATTCGTGCTGGCCGCGGCGCTCCTCAGCCCTGAGATCTCGTGGCGGACTCGCAGTTACCGGTTGGATTGGGGTGGCCGCGCCCACGAACTCAATCCTAAACTTAAGTTCTGAGCCCCATCCCTCCCTCATACTCGAAAGCTTTAATTTGGTGAATGTTTACGTTTTACCAGTGTATCATAGTATGTTTGAAAGCGACTGAATTTCGGATGTGTGTTTATAGTTAATATAGTATTAAGTTTTTATTTTAATTGCTATGATGTTAGTTTTGGAATGAACAGTGGTTGATTGTTGCTTTTGTTTTAGAAAGATTTGTACATTTGTTAGTTTAAAGTTATGTCACACTTATTTATTTTTGGTAATTTATTTTTACCGCATCAAGTTCGTCATTTCCTGCATCGCATGGAGTCATGACATGATAGTACATAGTGTCACAGAGTACAAGTATAGTAAAGTGAGTCATTGCTTATCTGAGGTGTCTGGCCCTTCTGTTGTGATTCATGTTTTCACTTGAATCTTGTATGGCATATGATTACATGTTAATTGAAATATTAATTAATCTCAATATGGAAGGTGTTTGTTATTGTAATTATAACAGATTGCCATTCTACGTACCTTGTGTAAAATGTAAAATATTGAAATGTGATAAGGTCTAGTTATAGTTACCTAACTAAACCACATGATTCTGAAACTCAATACGTATGTATTTGTATCATAACTATGTGTAATTCTCCGCAAACAATTAATGTTGTATTGTAATACCTAATTCTAAATACAAGAAGTACAGGGTTATACTCTAAAGAATACATTGTGATCAACTATTTTATGTTTTATTTGAAGTGTACCTGAACTAGGTGAAGGGCGCGATAAGCCTCGGCGTACTGAAGGCGACATACATACCTATTTTATCTATAAGGGGTGATTGGTGATATCAGTTAATAACAAATACACAAATATTTTTAAATTGAATACAGGCCGAAAATGTTAAGATAACTACAAAAATAAGTACTAAACTAATTAAATTGAAACAGTATGTGTCATTGTGCTGAAAAATAGGTTTGCCCCTCTAAAAACGTTAGCCTATAAACCCTTTTGGAAGGTATGATATTGTTATAGTTTCAATAAAACTGTATACAAATAACAATAATAATAGCTAAATACGGCATTCTTGAAAACAAGAACATAATAAACTAGTAACTATTCATATTATATTTAGGTACACATACCTACGTCTATTTTTCCACCATATTACATAGGTAAGTTAAAGTACAGTAGGTAAAATAAACAAGGCCTCAGATTATTATGTAAAGTACAGTCAGCATCAAAAGTTGCTGACCACATTCATATTTTCTAAATCGCTGTACACCGTATTAATACGTATTGTTGCGGAGTACAGCGATTTTGAAAATATGAATGTGGTCAGCAAGTTTTGATGCTGACTGTACATTAATGACGTCTATTACATAGAATCAGTCATTTATAAATTGAGATTTTGTTTTACATTATTAGCTTGATGTGTTCTCGACCTTAGCTTGTGCGATCGCAACATTTTTATTATTAGAATTTACACTACCATAGACCGCAGTGTCAAAAACTTTAGATTTCGATGTCATTATTTTAAAACACTCGCATTCAATAAAAAAAAAACAAACAAAAAATCTATCAAACTTAGGTACCTATATTATATGCGAATTCTCAAGTGTGAAAAATTAGCTATTGCCAGCGGCTTCGTTCGACTCCTCCCCTGTATATTGTTATTGTATAGCATAAGACCATCTTCAGAGTCGCTATATCTGTATCCAAACCAAAATTCATCATAATCGGTTCAGCTGTTTTGACGTAAAAACGGGACATACATACATACGAACAAAAACACACTCGCATTTATAATATTAGTAGGATTATGAATGAGGTCAATAAACCTTTTATTTCTCCGTGTTACCGGATATTTGATAGTTCCCGCCTTATAACGGGCCCACTGTCACACGATTTAAGTATCACATAGGTAACTTAGAAGTGATCACTGATCATAATACGGAATAGTGATACTTACATAATTTATATCATACGATTCTGTAACTAACTACGAATTAGATAACCTTACTTGACTCTAATCTTTACGTTTTTACATGGGCAAAAACAATGATTATTCTAAACAACAATGTAATTGGCGCGAGTTCTTAATTTGAAAAAACCCCGCCATTTTGCTTTTTCATTAAAATTTCCAGTCAATTTTCCAATTATGTTTATAATCTACAGCGCTGGGCGCTCCCTTTTTTGAATTACATAATTATTTATTTACTAGTCGTTCTTGAGATTAGCGCGTTCAAACAAACAAACAAACTCTTCAGCTTTTTATTATTAGTATAGATGGTACGTTAATATCCAAAGATTTTCAGAGAAGTTATAACTGTCGATTTATTATCGATAAGACCGCTTTTGTATGCAGAGAATAGGAACGATGTGTAAAAAAATATGCACATTGATAAATTAAGCCGCTTCGTACACAAGGCGACGCAAGTCTTTGATACCTTACGAATTTAACATCCATTGACGTCTATGGATCTTGGTCTCTATGGATTTGTATTGCGATAGTCACCTGCCTGCAACGACATACAGCCCATACAGCCACACAAAAGTCGTAAGGTAGCACTTAGCAGAGACTTCGAGACATGCGTCGCCTAGTGTACGAAGGGGCTAAAAGTTCGTGAACTGAAATAATTATACTCGGTAAATTATTCGTTCTAAATATGATTTTGATGTAAAGTATAAATAAATGCCTAAATACAACTGATAGTCTCTAAACTCATTAAAATTATTCCATTCTAATGGGGATGGCAACTCAAAGCTAATCGTAGATGGCGCTGCGATAGTTGGTCCCCACGTCTACCTTGTACAAAAAAACAAACAAGATTATTTGTTATAAAAATTGAGTATAAATACAAAACAAATATGGAAAATTATTCGTCCATGCAAGTACTATATACTAAAAGAAGAATTAAGACGCCGCGGCGCATCTACAAGAGAAAAAAAGTGATTTAATTGAGTGGTTATACATTTGATTTTACCGTAATAAATCCACAATTACTTGTAGTTGAGGTTTCAATTTTTGAGTTTAGGTATGTTTTACCTGTCCTCTCCTTTATCAAGAATATAATGCTGCTTTTGACTTTCTATTTTGATAAAATATCATAATGTTTTAAGTCAGTAATTTTAACCTTTTTTTCTATTTAGATTCGAGAAATATCACAATATATTTAATTTCTTAACACCACAACTATTACAAAACTCGTTCCAGGTGATAATTCTTCGATTTTCGAGCGATGCAATACTGGTACATAACCTCCAAAAGAAAAGTAGATATTATTTTGAAAAGTGTATTCCATCATTTTTACAGCTTATTACACAACATCTAGTCATTTTACATCAATAAATGTTTTTTTTTCTGAAAATTCCTTTGATTTTACAGTTCTTTGGGGACCAAACTGTCATTTTCACTTTGACACTTGCCTTCCCCATTAAAAGTTAATGTAAAGGATAAAATAAATAAATACATTTAAAATATTTTAAACAATGTCAATCAAGTGCCATATAAGAAACATGCAGTAAGTACTTATTTTATTTTGTTTATATTTTATTTATGCGATTTCTGAACGTTTTATTACTCATGAAAATGCAAAATAATGTGTCGTAAAATTGAATTTTATTAGTAATATAATCATTTACCCCGCGGTGTGACCGGTGTTTAAGTCTTTTCTATATAGGTAATTATGCTATCACGCAAAACTCACAATGGTCCCAATGCTGGGATGCAGGCCTCTTCTGGCGCTGTAATCCAACCTACGTCACACTTTTTTTTGTATCGTGGTAAATCTTTGGTTGTAGAACAACCCGGTCTCGATGTTTTCCTTCACCGTTTTGAGAGCAGTGCATGTCTTTTTACCCGACTGCGCGACGCAAAGGAGGGTAATGTTTATCAGTCTATGTATGTATGTTTTCTATGTGGCGTTCTAGAGACCAAATGCGTAGGCCGATTTTGTTAATTCTTACGCTAATCGATTCGACATAACCTTGCGAGTGTCACTAAAGACATGACAGTAATCAAAATTCACCACGCGACAACCCTTAAAATAATTATTACTTTTTCTCTTTCTACGCGACAACCAGACGCCATATTGTCAAAATGAAAAAAAAAGTCGATGAAGTAGGTATTTTCCGTTGTTTTTTTGAAGTGAAAACTTCTTTAGCGGCGTTGTACACTTTTTCTGTAATGGGTAAAAAATTTAAAACTCGCGTCAGGGTCACGTGACCCTGATCGAAAATGAGTAAGACGTCATTCAAATTAGTTAATTTCATATCTGTACTACTCCAGTTTTAAAATAAAACATAGTAACAAAAAAGTTTTCACTTCTACCGGCACTCCTGGAGTGCAACCTTTTTTTTTTTTACAGTTTTTTTATAAATATTTTTTGTATTGTAGTATAGTACAGCTTGGCCAGAACGGACTGAAACGGAACTAAAATTTTTATTTCTGACAGCAATTTAAAATCTTTGATATTTGATGTAAACAAAGACCGCAGGTTTGTTAGATTTATTATTGTGCCATAAAACTAACGTAATAAATGAAAAAAATAAAATAAAATCATTCAAAGTGCTGGTAGCGCGAAGACAGTGGCGACTTCCGGTTTTCTACATTTTTATGTCAAGCTGTAGGTATACGCTGTAAATATTATGATACTTGAAATCCCCATGTAAAAAAGAGCAGTAGGTACAGTGGTGATGAAACAAAATTTGAAAATATTGAAGGAACACCGTGGATTTTTTAGTCAGCACAAGAACGAACTATCGTCCTTGTGTGTAACGGAAGGGACTACCCTTCCGTCCCTCCCAGGGCGATCACTATTTTGATAATTTTACGTAAAAAAGTAGGTATCAGAACATTATTACTAACAAAATGGATAATACCTATAATTTTGGTGGTCTGATAAAAATTAAATTAATTAATGTTATCGGTGGTTTCCCGGTAAAATTTATATATTTTTAAAAGCTTTTCCCCGTAGTAGGATTTTTATGACATAATGAAAAATACCTACATTGGACACCTAATTCAAAATATTTGTAGAAAATGTAGCTTATATTTCTTTTTTTTTTGGGTGGACTGATGATGGAATGTCATTACCTACCCAAAATTGAATGAGTGCTTTTTAGGTAAGTACTTAGATTCAGAGCGGCTTCGGCATGACGACAGGGACTCAGACTCGTACTGTATAGAACTACCCTGTTCATTAAGTTGCCATTTGCGTTCCAGGGCCGCAGTACCCAGTTTAGGCAGTTTTGCGACCCAATGTAGGTTAATTAAGGGTCAGTACACACCGAGACGCGACGCGACGTGAAGCGAGCGACGATACTGAAAGCGTGAATGTTTTTGTAATTAAATAAAGTAGGTACCAAAGATTCATCATCATCATCATCAGCCGGAAGACGTCCACTGCTGAACATAGGCCTCCCCCTTAACCAAAGATTAAAGCCCCCTAAATTGAATATGTCCGCTAGCAAATTTTTGTTTGAGGTTTTGTTTTTGCAGTATCTTTAAATATTGTTATTATTATGAGCCTACGTTGTCCCACTGCAGGGCAAAGGCAAAGATAAATACTGCAAAGGCCTCTCTTCCCTCCTTCCATCTCTCGCGATGTAATGCGATTGTAGTACTCCCTTAAAAATGAGTCTAGCCATAGAATACCTAGTACTACGTACGTCTAGCTCATCTCGCCATCTCCTGGGCCTGCCGCGGTGACGTTTCCTGCCCGTTGGGCTCCATAGAGTGGTTATTTTAGCCCAGAGCTCCTCCGGCATGCGGCAGATATGGCCAGCCCAGTTCCACTTCAATACTTAATAACAATAATAATCAATCTGGCGCGCGAGGTTGTCGACATGTGGAATGTGAGCTCGGCTATCATTGTGCCGATTGTCGTTACTACCAATGGCCTGAAAGGTTGCTCTGTGGTGGTGTGGTTCTGTGGTGTGGTGGTCCAGTTTAGGCTGTGGAAAAGAGACAGAGCTATACAATAAGTCATCTAGCGCCGTCTCTTTCCCACAGCCTAAACTGGATCGCTTTAAGAGCTCGTGGTAAGGCCTCAGATGGCAAAGAGCCTCGACGAACACCTTTCGAGGCTCTCCTTAGGGGGTTGGATCAAGGGCCTGATTCAGAAGGCAGTACTGCTTGATACGGCTCGTATTGTGAGGAGGTTCCTATCTCTGGAGCCCTAACCACCGGTAGCTTGGACCCAGCTCCCACACCGGTGGAACACAATTTTTTTTATTTTTTAATGTTTATACGTTTGTTTTTTGTATTTAATCATATTTAAAAATGTAAAATAATATGTACAAAAATGAATAAAGAGACACTTAATAATAATAATATTCCACAACTATCACACAACACCATCTAGACCCAAGCTAAGCAGAGCTTGTGTTATGGGTACTAGACAACTGATAAACATACTTATATATTTCTAAATAGATACATATATTATTATAGATAAATAACACCCAGACACAGAATAAATGATCGTGCTCATCACATAAACATTTGTCCTGGGTGGAAATCGAACCCACGACCTCCGGCATAGCATAGTCAGGGTCACTAACCACTAGACCAACAGGCCTGTCAAACTTGCAGCTGTGAGGCCAACATCAGCTAATTTGTATCTTTAGGGTGAATGCTCCAACCAGCCCGCGGAATTCATTTTTTTTTACGTTTTTTGCAAAAAACGTTGAATTTCGCGGTTTAAGTTGATTTTAAGGTGATTGCGTCGATGTAGATCGACGCAATCACCTTAAATAATTCGAACAAAATAGTGATCCAACAAATTCAATGCAAATAACACAATAATGTTCTAACAAATTGAATGCAATCAATTAATTCTGACCTAGTTTTGAGTCTGCGTATAGAATGTAGGCACCCTAGTTTTTGCTTTAACCTTTTTTATAAAAATAATAGGTTTTTCTTCGGATGATGCAGTGTACTGCATTCAAAAACACGCGACGTTTATTATGTAAATGGCTAATAATGGACCATTTGGTGTGTATACGATGGACCAACATGACTGTCTTGACGTTTTTTTAGGGTTCCGTAGTCAACAAGGAACCCTTATAGTTTCGCCATGTCCGTCCGTCCGTCCGTCCGTCCGTCTGTCCGCAGTTTAGCTCAGAGACGCCCAGTACTAGAAAGCTGTAATTTGGTGTAAATATACGGATTTGTTGTGCCGAAAAAGTGGTAAAATAAAATCTCTTAAAATATTTTTTTTTTAGGGTACCTCCTGTACACGTAAAGTGGGGATGTTTTTTTTTATTTCTCGCGTACCCCTTAGTGTGGGGTATCATTAAATAGGTCTTTAAAAAATATTGATAGTTTCCATTAACAATTTTTTGATAAAAAGATTCGTTTGTGAAATATTAAGCTTTAAAGTGCTAATTTTTGCTCGACTCGAGTGTCCCCCCCCTCTACCAGCTAAACGGTTATGTTTGGGGGTGTGAAAAAATTCACAATAGTAGTATATATAACGAAGTTTAAAGGAAAATTATCATGACTAAGTAGGCTTTACAAGTTTACGAGTAATAGTCGACCAACTTATACAACGTACTTGGATAGCATATTTTCCTAAACAAAATGTTTCGCAGAACATGTTCTTCAACTGCAAATGTAAGTTTGTAAACTTTATTTTTACAGCTATAATAGGTGGGTATGTTTTGGGGATAGGTAGGTTTTTATTGTCAACTATTTTTAACTAACTTCAAAAAAAGGAGGAGGTTCTCAATTCGTCGTAATTTTTTTTTTTTTATGTATTTTCCCCGATTTCTCAAAGACGCCTGGACCGATTTTGAAAATTCTTCTTTTTAAAATTAAATTCAGCGAATCAGTTTAATTAGTTCGCATAAGTATTTTGATGGGCAACTACGGAGCCCTACACTGTGCGTTGCCCGACACGCACTTGGCCGGTTTTCTGATAGTATTTGGACATGCCAATCAGAAACCATGCGTTCAGTTTTCCGGGTCTGGTTTATAATGTGACTTTTTTTGTTTCTTTAAAACATTACCCCACACTAGGAATTTTTCACTATACATATAGCGTGGGTGCGTTTACAAACAAAAAAAACCCACATACACAAACACCCAGACCTGGAACAAATAAAAAAAATTGCGTGCGTGAATCGAATGCGGGACTCATAGCGCCGCACTAAATTCCTTAGCCATTGCAAAGTATAAACTTTATACTATGGCCATTGCTTTTATGCTTGCAAAGTTTAAAAAAAATACGTGTGGCTCTCGGGGACTGCCGCGGTAAAGCTATTGCATAGCATTTTTTTTAGACTTTTGTTAATCAAGTGAAACGTCAAGAAAAATAAACACCGTGCCTAAGGCCGAGACTCCACCAAAGCTGTGCGAGTCGAGACGTGTTTTGAACAACCAATAGAATTGCGTTATTGACACAGCTCCACTCCGCAACCCGTGCCGCAACGCAATTCTATTGGTTGTTCAAAACACGTCTCGACTCGCGCAGCTTTGGTGGAGTCTCGGCCGAAGTCTGCCGAACTGAAACGACGTTGATGCGGGGTGTTACCACGAATTATACTGTGGTGTTACGTTTATTTTCGTTACGGAATTTCTTAATTCGGTCGCCGCGCTCAGAGCCGCGATAAAAACTATACAATAGCTTAAAAACAATCTTTTAGTAATCGCATAATTAATATCACCTTGGTAATAAGCAACACAACTTTGACTTTGAGACAATAGACGTCAACCACAGACAAAAGCAAGAGTTGCCTAACTTTGGTGACACATCCAAAGACAGACCTACACGAGTGTTACCTAACCCTGCTCACCCATGCAAAGACCGGCCTTGGTGAAAAGTTGCAAATAGTTGCAATCAACTGACGACTCACACTCTACCAGTGGAGCGCGCTCATAAAGGCTTGTGTACTGAAAAAAATCTAATTAGCGGACTAATAATAATTAATAGATATTATCAAAAATGTTTGACACGTATTTTTCTTTTGATAGGCTTACCTAAATCAAAATTAACAAAGATACGAGGATTTCAAAATTCGCAATACGCCACGCGCCGTTGTGTAATTTTTGGTGGGTCCTTAGGGTGCTTGTACACGGCGCATGTAACCCGCACAAGTGCCTCAACATGCTCAAGCTACATGCGCCGTGTACAAGCACCCCGCGGGTAGCTTGATCAAGTAGCTTGCGCATGTTACTCGCGCAGGTAAACCGCAAACCCGCACCTTTACTTGCGCGAGTTGCATGCGCCCCGTGTACAAGCACCCCGCGGGTAACTCGATCAAGTAGCTTGCATGTTATTCGTGCAGATAACCCGCACCACGGATACTGTGCCTGCACCTTTACTTGCGCGGGTTACATGCACCGTGTACAAGCACCCTTAGGTTTGTCACGAATTATGATGCGTTTCATCTTTGTGATAAAATAACAAATAGGTGCGTAGGTAATGTAACTGGCAGACTAATTAAATTTGTTATTTACCATACTGATGCTGGAAACTAGCGTATTGATCAATCTTGCACCACATCAGTTTACACCACACTTTTTTTTAGCGTGGTAAAATCATCAAATTCGTCCTCCCTGAACCCCGGACAGGGCGGGAGGGACTGTCAGACTCGTACTGACTAAAATCCACGTCGTCCTTCAATAGCCCTTTATGTTCCGGGTCACGGTAATGAGATAAGTCCCGCGACCCCGGCAGGCTTTGGCCCTCTAGAGACCCCCCGTCATCATGCTGATTGCTGACGCTCTTTGAGGCGCGCGTGGAACACAACGCGCCGTCGACCCGGGCATGGTCCATGGTCGGCGTGTTGCACTTCCGTTACATTGAAATCACTCCCACAGAACTGAAAAATGATAGAAACAGGATACGCATTACAAAAAATAGGTGCCTCGCTGAAGAGTGCCCTTATTTCTGTCTGCAGGGTGTATAAAGGAGCCTACCCAAAGAAACTAGGTCTGCCCCCAAAACTAAAAATGTTGCCGAGTTGTAATATTCGTGGTTGAGTTAGTAATTCTAATTTTGTGCCTCGGTAACAATGATCTAAGTGCGTAATAGCAACAAAAAATTACCACCAAGTTATTTATCTATTGCATGACCTCTAGTTCTCTTGATAATAATTATTGCTAACGACTACGATAGGACGTAGGTACTTATTTGGCAAGTACTTTATTAAATATCTATTAATTTGTAATTCATGCATTGTTGAATAATTTAATTGATTTTCCGCTTATTTAAATATGCATGAATTTATTTTTATTATTTGTGTGGCCCAGTGGTATCAGTCCCGACTTACGAATTGTAGGTCGTGGGTTCGAACCCCGCTAGGCGCATTACTTTGTGTAATTTATTTCATCACCAGTACTGCTCTCAAAACGGTGAAGGAGGACATCGTGAGGAAACCGGCATGTCCTAGAACCAAAAATTCGAAGATTTGTGACATCTACCAACCCGCACTGGGCCCGCGTGGTGGACTAAGGCCCACTCCCTCTCACAGAGAGGAGGCCCGTGTCCCAGCAGTGGGAACATTATAGGCTGATGACGATGATGATGAAAAAAAATCTTGCACGAACTGTGTACAAGTTCAAATTCAGTCAAGTACACTCGGCTACACATCAATCCATACAAAACCAGTTTAGTGTGGTCTCGCTTTGTATGATCTTTCCTCACATTCAACTGTCAGTTTATACTGGTTTGTTTAGCTTTATGTGTTATATAATAAGACGTATTTGCTTGCATGTTAGGGACTTTACTCATGGTGCGATGCGAACGAATTCCAACTACAACTGAAAATCAACCTTGCCACTAAGAAATAAAGATGAAATTCGATTGACTTGACGTTGTCATGGCCATCGTGTTTTGTTTTTCATCTAGCCATAGATAACAACGTGTTTTATGTCTCATATTGTTATAGTGGTAAGGTTGATTTTCACTTATAGTTGGAATTCGTTCGAATTGCGTCGCATTGCGTCTTGCGTCGCATCGCGCCATGAGTAAGTCCCTAAGGTGTTATTTCAGGAGCTAATGATCAGAAGTTATGAAATTATTTTTTCTGGTAGGAGGCAAAACAAGTAAGTTTATATTTATTATCTTTTTTTTTTGCATTTAAAGATTTTTTATCTATTTATTCGACTATAAATAAAAACTTAGTAGTAATATGTACAGGAAAAATAATAATAAAATAAATAAAAGAGAAAACATTCATAGGGCGTCAAAGAATACGTCCACATCGCTGTCAACGGGAACAGTGCCCAGAACGCTGGCAGCATTGCCAAGTTGTATGGCAATGCTAATTCGTTGGCCTAGGAATAGGCCAGCTCTCTGGTCACCTGAAGAGTCAACTAAACGCCTGGCGATATCTTTAAAAACGTTGTGGGCACTCGGACCCCATGGCCCCATAGTTTCAAACGGCTCAAACACATGCTACTAGCTAAGCCAATGTATTTGCGCCGCTTGGAGTTTTCAGCACCTGCAGCAGCAGCGCCAGCACAACACGCTGTACCTACTAGGAAGATGGGATGGTTATAGTAGATTACGCACCAAGGGAATAAAGCAGTGCCTTACGTCACGGGCGTATTGAATCCCGAAGCGACACTAAGGATTCTGGGGGTGAACCTCCGGAGCGCAGCGAGGAGGTTCAAGTGTTAATTCCCGAGTGAAACGAGGGAATTAAGATAAGAATCCTTAGTGTAGCGAGGGATTTAAGTTAGCCCAAGACAAAGGCAGCTTTATTCCTGAGGTGAGTACTCTGCTTTTCACACCACCTGCGAGGAAATAAATTCGAATTTTGAAATTTGATGTGGTACGACAACCTTCGAACGTGAGCATGCTGTGGTGCCCACCTCAGCAAGCGATCAGCTGTTGCAGTGGGGACTGCCGGGGGGCAGCCGCCGCTGCTTCAATTCCTTCGTTCCAAGTTTTCATACTATGTTTTGTTTGAGGTTCCAAATTCAAATCACATTATTCCCAGGGAATAATGAAATTCAGTACATATATTATTCCCTGGTTTGAGTGTGGGGAACAATGACTTGCTTTACGGCCAGTTTGCATGACTTATAATGTGACATTTACGAGCAAGTGGTGTGAAAAATTATTTCTGAGTGTTTTAAATTATTATTTATAGGTATACCATATACCATCCATTTTTTTTTAATGTTACCTTCTGTTGCCCACACTAGGAATTACTCCTGTAGGAGTAGTAAAGTGGGTGCATTTTCAAACATTTAATCTCGACATACACAAACCCGAAACAATAATTGTAGATCAAACAAATATTGGTTTAGTGCGGGAATAGAACCCGCGACACGCAGCACTCACCCTGCAATCGATCGTTCAGTCACTGCGCCAACCGTACCGTCAAGGCGTCAATATTAGCCGAGCGAGCTATCACATTTTAAACCGACTTCAAAAATAAGGAGGTTCTTAATTCAATTGCGAACGAATTCACAAACGGAAGCTAGTTCAAAATAATTATGTGTTATGCTCACGTAGCTTTTGACCGTGAATGCAACATTGTAACTAGCACACACACAATTATGTAATTCATCAAAACCATGTAATTTGATGATTATAACTGTAGGTAATGTATGATTTGAGTTGAGTCATAAAACATCGTTTCGAAAGGCATACCGTGAGACTGAGGAATGACCGTTCCGTGATTTTGTTTTGGACTAAACAATAGCCGACAGTCCACAGTCTATAGGTCTCATCAGAACGACCTGGCTTTGGGGAGGCCCGGCTGAAGCACCCGCGAGCGTTTGACCCCGTAAATTTTTTCGACCTGGGCTGATCCTTGATCGGACGTCGACCTACCCATTCTTTTTTAATATTGCCCCACACTAGCAATTTCCCTTGTATCGTGGGTGCGTTTACAAACATATCAACTCACATACACAAACGCCCAGACCCGGAACAAGTAGACTCCTCATACAAATACTTTGCTCCGTGCGGGAATCGATCCCGTGCGACACGCAGAACAGCAGTCATCGCTCAGCCACTTCGCCAACTGTACCGCTTGCCGTCCACAAGCCCACGATGGAAGACCCTGAAAGAACTTCACTGTTGAAGTAAAATTAGTCTATACAACGTAGGTATAACGTTAATAACTTAATAGCGCAAAACCCCCTCTCGTGGGGTAACTCAGCCCATGTTAGGTACTGAACAATGTTTGTAATAAAACTTTTGGAAAAAAAAAAGTGTCATACGTTATTATGGGCTCGATCAATTTCTCATTTTGTATGAAAAAACATTTTTTTTTTTAAACCTTTTAGAACAAACATTGTTAAATAACATGGGCTGAGTTACCCCACGAGAGGTTTTGCGCTATTAACGTTACCTACACGTTGTATAAAAAACTGCCATTCCGTTTGTGACCCTTTTTTTTTGGCGTGATATCAATCAACAAAAGAGTCCTCCCACCCAGGGCAGGGCAGGATGGACTGTCAGACTTATACTGACTAAACACCACGGTGTCCTTCAATAGCCCTTTCCCGCGAACCTGGCAGACTTTGGCCCTAGGGCCTCGTCATTATGCTCACAGCTCATTGAGGCGCGCGTGGATCACGACGCGACGGCGACCCGGGCGCGTTTGTGACCCTGTCATGGTCAATGTCAACGTTTATTTGTCTCATGGGGACCATTCCCACTTCTTTCTGAGAAACCTAGCTAGTAAAAATGTTTATACGAAAAAAAAGGCGTGCAAAATTTTAATGTACCTAGACACTTTGTTGCCGATACGGCACAACGTCACAGGTGGAACCGTAGTTCATGAGTATACATGTGTTACTAGCTTTTCTCCGTGGGTTTACCCCCGTTGCTAAACTCTTATTAGTCGAAGCGTTATACAGGGTGAATTTTTCAACTGGGGCGTGGATGGCTATACTATCCGTAAATTCCGTAACTATAAGGAATATCAAAAAACGTTGAAAGGAGTCTCGAGGCCGATTTTGACGAAAACTAAAACTGCATCATTGGATTTTAGAAAAATCAATATTCGTAGCCAGGAATAAAACCCGCTGAACTTGGAAAAAAAATCACACTCTGTATTATTAAACCATTCGATAGTGTTGCTGATAAGGATGAAATTCTGGGAAGTAATCATTATACGGCATACATACATAATAAGTAAGCCTATAGCCTTTTCCGATAAATGAACTATCCAATACAAAAAAAAATTCAACTTGAACCAGAAGTTCCTGAGATTAGTGCGTTTAACAAAACAATCTCTTCAGCTATATAATATTATATTAATATAGAAGAGGAAGCAACTGCACACAAACTAGGGAGTGGATGACTTCATACTGGTTTTAGAGAAATCAAACATTCATTAGGTGCATCCACAGAAATATGGTGCATCCATACAGAGCGAGCAGCCGCGCGAGAAAACTGCCTCGCGAGGCTGTTTGCTCTGTGTGGACGCGCCTATTTTTTCTCGATCGTATATTGTTTCATCGGGTATGAAATAAAATACGTACCCGAGCAAAACAAAAAGCCGGCACTGGGTTGCTCGGGCGCTCGGTCGCTCGCTTGCCTCGGCCGATACACGTCCACGCTAACCGAGCTGTTTCGCGCGGCAAAATAATGCCTCGCGGGGCTGCTCGCTCTGTGTGGACGCACCTATTGGTAGCTTGTATCTGACACATGACAGAAAACTGTCCAATATTTGCGCCATGTCTAAAGCCTCTGCCCCGAAGTAACTTGATGACCAAGTAATTGAATTTATATCGTCGCACGCTCGTAAAAACTTAGGTAGGCACTTGATGACTTTACGGTTTCAATTTCTTCAAGGTTTTCCTATTAGTTATTTAGAAGTTATAGCCCTGAATTTGTGGCGTTACCGAGAAATCGAGGAACATACACATAAAAAAAAGATTCCGACGAATTGAGTACCTAGGTACCTCCTTTTTTCGTTTTCCTTTCTCGACCTTTCTCGGAATGTAACGCACACTTTTCTGAAAACGGCATCAAAATCAGTTCAGCCAAACGCGAGATAATTTTGATCTTACAGGAGAAAGTTTATTTTTCCTCATCAACTTTGCACTTTTCAATTCGCCTATCACATACTTGTGCACCTTGTAATCGCCTGTCATTTTTTTTCCAAGATTTACAATAAATAAACTACATCCTGTTAAATTTTTAAGCTTACAGGAACAAGTTTTTTTTTTCAATTTTTTTTACACTTTGAAAATTAAATTGTCTAATGATGTGCACGGCTGACGCCTGCCAGGTCGTCGCTATTGCTCTTAGCATGCTATAAATATTGCGTGTACAAATTTCTAACCTTACAGGAAGACCGTTAGTCGCAGGGTTCAGTAGCTCTTGGACTATAAGGGGCAACTTTGAAAAATGGCTTTTACTTTTCCGAGCCTCCTCTATACGAATCCGTAAAAAAAAAAGAACACGGGTCTCTTTGTGTCTGAGATATGATTGGGAGGGGGGGGGGAGCCAAAAAGGAGAAGCTTAGTACTTTTGCCCTACTCATGAGAGTTACTTGTAAGTTTGCTTGTCGTCACCCCTGAGTTACGCTTCATCCACTCAACCTTCGTTATGTCCCATGATGAAATTGATGAACATTTCGAAAATTATCGAAGCCGCCATCTTGGATTTTGATTTTGACCTCACTATCGGCTTAAGCATCCTCGAAAACCATGAAAACGACACCCATGATGAAATTGATGAAAAATTCGAAAATTATCGCAGCCGCCATCTTGGGTTTTGATTTTGACCTCACAATCGGCTGTAGTATCTTCGAAAACCATGAAAACGACTCCCATGATGAATAATTCGAAAATTATCGCAGCCGCCATCTTGGATTTGGATTTTAACCTCCTTATCGGCTTTAGCATCCTCCAAAACCATGAAAACGACTCCCATGATGAACATTTCGAAAATTATCGCAGTCGCCATCTTGGATTTTGATTTTGACTTCACTATCGGCTTTAGCATCCTCGAAAACCATGAAAACGACTCCCATGATGAATAATTCGAAAATTATCGAAGCCGCCACCTTGAATTTTGATTTTGACCTCACTATCGACTTTAGCATCCTTGAAAACCATGAAAACGACTCCCTTGATGAAATTGATGAGCAATTCAAAATTTATAGCAGCAGCCATCTTGGATTCTCATTTTGACCTCGCCATCGGTTTTAGCACCCTCGAAAACCATGAAAACGACTCCCATGGTGAATAATTCGAAAATTATAGCAGCCGCCATCTTGGATTCTCATTTTGACCTCGCCATCGGTCTTAGCACCCTCGAAAACCATGAAAACGACACCCATGATGAACAATTCGAAGATTATCACAGCCGCCATCTTGGATTTTGATTTTGACCTCTCTATCGACCTTAGCATCCTCGAAAACCATGAAAACGACTCCCAAGATTAACATTTCGAAAATTATGGAAGCCGCCATCTTTAATTTTGATTTTAACCTCATTATCGGCTTTAGCATCCTCGAAAACCATGAAAACGACTCCTATGAAGAAATTGATGAAGAATTCGAAAATTATAGCAGCCGCCATCTTGGTTTCTCATTTTCACCTCACTATCGGCTTTAGCATCCTCGAAAATCATGAAAACGACTCCCATGGTGAAAAATTCGAAAATTATGACAGCCGCCATCTTGGATTTGGATTTTAACTTCACTATCGGCTTTTGCATCCTCGAAAACCATGAAAAGGACTCCCATGATGAACATTTCGAAAATATCGAAGCCGCCATCTTGGATTTTGATTTTGTTCTCACTATCGGCTTTGGCTTCCTCGAAAACCATGAAAACGACTCCCATGATGAACATTTCGAAAATTATATGAGCCGCCATCTTGGATTCTCATTTTGACCTTACCATCGGTTTTAGCACCCTCGAAAACCTTGAAAACGACACCCATGATGAACAATTCGAAGATTATCGCAGCCGCCATCTTGGATTTTGATTTTGACCTCTCTATCGACCTTAGCATCCTCGAATACCATGAAAACGACTCCCATGATGAACATTTCGAAAATTATCGAAGCCGCCATCTTAGATTTTGATTTTAACCTCATTATCGGCTTAAGCATCCTCGAAAACCATAAAAACGACTCCCATGATGAACAATTCGAAAATTATCGCAGCCGCCATCTTGGATTTTGATTTTGACCTCACTATCGGCTTTAGCATCCTCGAAAACAATGAAAACGACTCCTATGATAAAATTGATGAAGAATTCGAAAATTATAGCAGCCGCCATCTTGGTTTCTCATTTTGACCTCACTATCGGCTTTAGCATCCTCGAAAACCATGGTAACAACTCCCATGATGAACATTTCGAAAATAATCGCAGGCGCCATCTTGGATGTTGATTTTGACCTCACTATCGGCTTTAGCATCCTCGAAAACCTTGAAAACGATACCCATGATGAACATTTCGAAAATTATCGCAGCCGACATCTTGGATTATCGTTTTGACCTCGCCATCGGCTTTAGCTTCCTCGAAAACCATGAAAACGACTCCCATGATGATCAATTCGAAAATCATCGCAGCCGCCATCTTGGATTTGGATTTAAACCTTACTTTCGGCTTTAGCATCCTCGAAAACCATGCAAACGACTCCCATGATGATTATTTCGAAAATTATCGCAGCCGCCATCTTGGATTTTAATTTTGACCTCACTACCGGCTTTAGCATCCTCGAAAACCATGGAAACGACTCCCATGATGAACATTTCGAAAATTATCGCGGCCGCCATCTTGGATTTTGATTTTGACCTCACTATCGGCTTTAGCATCCTCAAAAACCATGAAAACGACTACCATGACGAAAATGATGAACAATTCGAAAATCATAGCAGCCCTTATCTTGGATTCTCATTTTGACCTCGCCATCGGTTTAAGCACCCTCGAAAACCATGAAAACGACTCCCATGATGAAAACTTTGAACTTTTTGCAGTTTGCATATTGGATTTTGATTTTGAACTCACTATCGGCTTTAGCATCCTCGAAAACCATGAAAACGACACCCATGATGAACAATTCCAAAATTATCGCAGCCGCTATCTTGAATTTTGATTTTGACCTCACTATCGGCTTTAGCATCCTCGAAAACCATGAAAACGACTCCCATGATGAATAATTCGAAAATTATGAAGCCGCCATCTTGAATTTTGATTTTGACTTCACTATCTGCTCTAGCATCCTCGAAAACCATGAAAACGACTCCCATGATGAACATTTCGAAAATAATCGCGGCCGCCATCTTGGATTCTCATTTTGACCTCGGTATCGGCTTTAGTATACTCGAAAACCTTGAAAACGGCACCCATGATGAACAATTCGAAAATTATTGCAGCCGCCATCTTTGATTCTCGTTTTGACCTCGTCATCGGTTTTATCACCCTCGAAAACCATGAAAAAGACATCCATGATGAAAACTTTGAACTTTTTGCAGTTTGCATATTGGATTTTGATTTTGAACTCACTATCGGCTTTAGCATCCTCGAAAACCATGAAAACGACACCCATGATGAACAATTCCAAAATTATCGCGGCCGCCATCTTGGATTCTCATTTTGACCTCGGTATCGGCTTTAGTATACTCGAAAACCTTGAAAACGGCACCCATGATGAAAAATTCTAAAATTATCGCAGCCGCCATCTTGGATTTTGATTTTGACGTTACTATCGGCTTGAGCATCCTCGAAAACCATGAAAACGACACCCATGATGAACAACTCGAAAATAATCGCAGCCGCCATCTTGGATTTTGATTTTGACCTCACTATCGGCTTTAGCATCCTCGAAAACCATGAAAACGACTCCCATGATGAACAATTCTAAAATTATCGCAGCCGCCATCTTGGATTCTCATTTTTACATCGCCATCGGTTTAAGCACCCTCGAAAACCATGAAAACGACTCCCATGATGAATAATTCGAAAATTATGAAGCCGCCATCTTGAATTTTGATTTTGACTTCACTATCGGCTCTAGCATCCTCGAAAACCATGAAAACGACTCCCATGATGAACATTTCGAAAATAATCGCAGCCGCCATCTTGGATTTTGATTTTTACGTCACTATCGGCTTTAGCATCCTCGAAAACCATGAAAACGACACCCATGATGAACAATTCGAAAATAATCGCAGCCGCCATCTTGGATTTTGATTTTGACCTCACTATCGGCTTAAGCATCCTCGAAAACCATGAAAACGACTCCCATGATGAAAAATTCTAAAATTATCGCAGCCGCCATCTTGGATTTTGATTTTGACGTTACTATCGGCTTGAGCATCCTCGAAAACCATGAAAACGACACCCATGATGAACAACTCGAAAATAATCGCAGCCGCCATCTTGGATTTTGATTTTGACCTCACTATCGGCTTTAGCATCCTCGAAAACCATGAAAACGACTCCCATGATGAACAATTCAAAAATTATCGCAGCCGCCATCTTGGATTCTCATTTTTACATCGCCATCGGTTTAAGCACCCTCGAAAACCATTTAAACAACATCCATGATGAAAACTTTGAAATTTTTTGCTGTCGCCATCTTGGATTTTGATTTTGACCTCACTATCGGCCTTAGCATCCTTGAAAACCATGAAAACGACTCCCATGATGAACTATTCGAAAATTATCGCAGCCGCCATCTTGGATTTGGATTTTAACTTCACTATCGGCTTTAGCACCCTCGAAAACCATGAAAACGACCCCCATGATGAACATTTCGAAAATTGACGAAGCCGCCATCTTGGATTTTGATTTTGACCTCACTATCGGCTTAAGCATCCTCGAAAACCATGAAAACGACTCCCATGATGAAATTGATGAACAATTCGAATATTATCGCAGCCGCCATCACGGATTTTGATTTTGACCTCACTATCGGCTTTAGCATCCTCGAAAACCATGAAAACGACTCCCATGATGAACAATTCTAAAGTTATCGCAACCGCCATCTTGGATTCTCATTTTGACATCGCCATCGGTTTAAGCACCCTCGAAAACCATTAAAACGACATCCATGATGAAAACTGAAATTTTTTGCAGGCGCCATCTTGGATTTTCATTTTGACTTCACTATCGGCTTTAGCATCCTCGAAAACCATGAAAACGACTTCCATGATGAATAATTCGAAAATTATCGCAGCCGCCACCTTGGATTCTCATTTTGACCTCGCCATCGGTTTTAGCACCCTCGAAAACCATGAAAACGACTCACATGATGAAATTGATGAACATTTCGAAAATTATCGCAGCCGCCATCTTGGATTTTCATTTTGACCTCGCCATCGGTCTTAGCACCCTCGAAAACCATGGTAACGACTCCCATGATGAACATTTAAAAATTATCGCAGCCGCCATCTTGGATTTTGATTTTGACCTCACTATCGGCTGTAGCATCCTCGAAAACTGAACACGGGTCTCTTAGCTTCTGAGATACGATTGGGAGGGGGGGGGAGGCCAAAAACGGGAGTCTCTTCGCTCTCCACCTCCCCCCTTCGCTCCACTCGGTCTCGCAGGTTCGCTCCACTCAGCACCTACCTACCACCGGAAATCTATCGTGACTTTATCCCTACGCTACGCTACGCTTCGCTTTTCCGCTACCTAGTTTCCGAGATACTATGGGGGGAGGGGTGAAGGGGGGGAGAGGGGAGAGTTTTGAAAAATGATTTTGAGCAACTCTGGGCCCCTTGTTATGAATCTGAAAGGGGGTCAAGAGGGGCAACTTTGAAAAATGCTTTTTACATTTCCGAGCCTCCTCTATATGAATCCGTTAAAAAAACAGAAAACGGGTCTCATAGTTTCTGAGATTCGTTTGGGAGGGGGGGGGGGGGAGGCCAGAAAGGGGAGGCTTGGTACTTTTTCCCTTCTCATGAGAGTTACTTGTAAGTTTGTCTTCACCGCCAAGTTACGCTTCACCCACTCAACCTTCGTTACGTTACGGAGGTCGCCGGCTCGCTTCGCTCGCCACCTCCCCCTTCGCTCCACTCGGTCTCGCAGGTTCGCTCCACTCAGGACCTACCTACCACCGGAAAGCTATCGTGACCTCATACCTACGCTTCGCTTTACCGCTACATAGTTTTTCCGAGATACGATGGGGGGAGGGGGGAAGAGGGGGAGAGGGGGGAGTTTTGAAAAATGATTTTGACATACTCTGGGCCCCTCGATATGAATCTGAAAAAAAAAATGTTCCAAGTCTCTTCTGAGATCCGCCTTAAAGGGGGGGGAGACGGGGTTAAGAGGGGGAACTTTGCAAAAATTGGATTTTTCTTTTCCGAGCCTCCTCTATACGAATCCATAAAAAAACAAAACACGGGTCTCTTAGTTTCTGAGATACGATTGGGAGGGGGGGGGGAGGCCAAAAAGGAGAGACTTGGTACTTTTGCCCTACTCATGACAGTTACTTGGAAGTTTGCATGTCGTCACCCCTGAGTTACGCTTCACCCACTCAACCTTCGTTACGCTACGGAGGTCGCCGGCTCGCTTCGCTCGCCATCTCCCCCCTTCGCTCTACTCGGTCTCGCAGGTTCGCTCCACTCAGGACCTACCTTCCACCGGAAAGCTATCGTGACCTTATCCCTACGCTTCGCTTTACCGCTACCTAGTTTTTCCGAGATACGATGGGGGGAGGGGTGAAGAGGGGGAGAGGGGGGAGTTTTGAAAAATAATTTTGACCAACTCTGGGCCCCTTGATATGAATCTGAAAAAAAAAATGTTGCAAGTCTATAAAACTTCCGAGATCCGCCTAAAGGGGGAGAAGGGGGGCGAGGGGGGGGACTTTGAAAAATTGTTTTTTCTTTTCCGAGCCTCCTCTATACGAATCCGTAAAAAAACAAAACACGGGTCTCTTAGTTTCCGAGATATGTTGTGGGGAGGGGTGAAGGGGGGGAGAGGGGGGAGTTTTGAAAAATGATTTTGACCAACCTTTGGCCCCTTGATATGAATCTGAAAAAAAAATGTTGCAAGTCTGTTAACTTCCGAGATCCACCTAAAGGGGGGAGAAGGGGGCAAGGGGGGGGGACTTTGAAAAATGGTTTTTTCTTTTCCGAGCCTCCTCTATACGAATCCGTAAAAAAACAAAACACAGGTCTCTTATTTTCCGAGATACGATGGGGAGGGGGAGGAGGGGGGGCGAAAAGGGGAGGTTTGGGATTTTTCCCATACTCACGAGAGTCACTTGTTTACGAATCTGTCAAAATATACCCACCTCCCCCTTCACCATCTGGGAGAACAATTATGTCAATCAGTCAGTCAGTCAGTCAGTGGTAATCGAGCTTTATATAGTATAATATAATAACTAGTATTTGCGCGTTGCGCGAGCTGCAAGCAGCTCGCGGGGTCGTCTTTTGAAAAAGTATTCCTTACTTTTATAAAATTTTGAGAACCCATAAGAATCTTTAAATGAATTAGAAAATCCAGCCCTCAAAAGATTTTGTAAATTATTAAATTATATAAAAAAAAAAATTAATATTCTGAAAACCCTTATAACTAATTCAATAAAAAAAAAGAAACAAAATTAAAAAAAAAAAACAATAAATTGAGAATTCCTTAGGATTAAAAGAATTTTAAAATCCGTTAGAGCACTTAATAGATTTTGAAACCCCTAAAGAACCCCTAATCCAATCTAAAACCTTATTTTCCGAGCCTCCTCTAAACGAATCCGTAAATAAAAAGAACAAGGGTCTATTTAGTGTCTGAGAAACGATTGGGAGGGAAGGGGGGAGCCAAAAAGGAGAGGCTTAGTACTTTTGCCCTACTAATGAGAGTTACTTGTAAGTTTGCTTGTCGTCACCCCTGAGTTACGCTTCATCCACTCAACGCGTCCGTCCCATGATGAAATTGATGAACATTTCGAAAATTATCGAAGCCGCCATCTTGGATTTTGATTTTGACCTCACCATCGGCTTTAGCATCCTCGAAAACCATGAAAACGACTCCCATGATGAAATTGATGAACAATTCGAAAATTATAGCAGCCGCCATCTTGGATTCTCATTTTGACCTCGCCTACGGTTTTAGCACCCTCAAATACCATGGAAACGACTCCCATAATGAACAATTCGAAAATAATCGCAGCCGCCATCTTGGATTTGGATTTTAACCTCTCTATCGGTTTTAGCTCCCTCGAAAACCATGAAAACGACACCCATAATGAACAATTCGAAAATTATTGCAGCCGCCATCTTGGATTCTCATTTTGACCTCGCCAACGGTTTAATCACCCTCGAAAACCAATAAAATGACATCCATGATCGAAACTTTGAATTTTTTGCAGTCTGCATCTTGGATTTTAATTTTGAACTCACTATCGGCTTTAGCATCCTCGAAAACCATGAAAACGACTCCCATGAGAACATTTCGAAAATAATCGAAGCGGCCATCATGGATTTTGATTTTGACCTCACTATCGGCTTAACCTTAACCATCCTTGAAAACCCATGAAAACGACTTCCACGAAGAACAATTCGAAAATTATCACAGCCGCCATCTTGGATTCTCATTTAGACCTCGCCATCGGTTTTAGCACCCTCGAAAACCATAAAAACGACTCCAATGATGAAATTGATGAACAATTCGAAAATTATAGCAGCCGCCATCTTGGATTCTCATTTTGACCTCGCCAACGGTTTGAGCACCCTCGAATACCATGAAAACGACTCCCGTGATGAACATTCGAAAATAATCGGAGCCGCCATCTTGGATTTGGATTTTAACCTCACTATCGGCTTTATCATCCTCGGAAACCATGAAAACGACTCCCATGATGAACAATTTGAAAATTATAGCAGCCGCCATCTTAGATTCTCATTTTGACCTCGCCATCGGTTTTAGCACCCTCGAAAACCATGAAAACGACACCCATGATAAACGATTCGAAAATTATCGCAGCTGACACCTTGGATTCTCATTTTGACCTCGCCATCGGTTTTGGCACCCTCGAAAACCATGAAAACGACACCCATGATAAACGATTCGAAAATTATCGCAGCTGACACCTTGGATTCTCATTTTGACCTCGCCATCGGTTTTGGCCCCCTCGAAAACCATGAAAACGACTCCCATGATGAAATTGATGAACAATTCGAAAATTATAGCAGCCGCCATCTTGGATTCTCATTTTGAGTTGACCTCGCCAACGGTTTTAGCACCCTCGAATACCATGAAAACGACTCCCATGATGAACAATTTGAAAATTACAGCAGCCGCCATCTTGGATTTTTATTTTGACCACACTATCGGCTTTAGCATCCTCGAAAACCATGAAAACGCCACCCATGATGAAATTGATGAACAATTCGAAAACAATCGCAGCCGCCATCTTGGATTCTCATTTTGACCTCGCCATCGGTTTTAGCACCCTCGAAAACCATGAAAACGACTCCCATGATGAAATTGATGAACAATTCGAAAATTATAGCAGCCGCCATCTTGAATTCCCATTTTGACCTCGCCATCGGTTTTATCACCCTCGAAAACCATGAAAACGACACCCATGATGAAATTGATGAACAATTCGAAAATCATAGCAGCCGCCATCTTGGATTCTCATTTTGACCTCGCCATCGGTTTTAGTACCCTCGAAAACCATGAAAACGCCACCCATGATGAAATTGATGAACAATTCGAAAATAATCGCAGCCGCCATCTTGGATTCTCATTTTGACCTCGCCATCGGTTTTAGCACCCTCGAAAACCATGAAAACGCCACCCATGATGAAATTGATGAACAATTCGAAAACAATCGCAGCCGCCATCTTGGATTCTCATTTTGACCTCGCCATCGGTTTTAGCACCCTCGAAAACCATGAAAACGACTCCCATGATGAACATTTCGAAAATTATTACAGCGGCCATTTTGATTTTGACCTCACTATTGGCTTTAGCATCCTCGAAAACCATGAAAACGACGTTTCTCGCGCCCGTCGCGTAGAAGGGCCTTAAAAGATTTTGAAACCCCTTAAGAACCCCCTAATCCAATCTAAAACCTTATTAAAAACTCAGAAAAAAATGGCCGAGCCTACTCTATACGAATCCGTTAAAAAACTGAACACGGGTCTCTTAGTTTCTGAGATACGATTGGGCCAAAGAGCCCAAGTAACACATCAAAGCATTATATCGGCAGTCTTACAGCATTTCTGTAGCGTTAAAGCATTTTGAAGGTAGCCCTATATTAGCCCTACAAACGTTTATGCGGCTGATATAACTCTTATTTGGGCACAAATTTTACGGCTTTAGATCCTAAATGGGTTCACATAGTTGTTTAATTGCATCATAAGCGCATTATATTAGCATTATTGTGGTCAATGAAGATGCCAATCGCATTATAAAAGCATTATTGTGGTCAATGAAGATGCCAATCGCATTATAAAAGCATTATTACGGTCAATCAAGATGCCAATCGCATTATAAAAGCATTATTACGGTCAATGAAAATGCCAATCGCATTATAAAAGCATTATACTAGTATTATTATTAAAAGTGAAGATGTTAATAGCATTACTAATGCATTAGAGGAGCATAAAAGTGAAGTAAAAGCATGATTGTAGCCATTGAAGTGTTCACAGTTAGAACTTGAATAAATCCCACATCATTGCAAAAACGTCTCTATTACCACGGTATAAATTTTATAATAGAATTATCGTTGTAACTTGACTACTTTGCTTTTTTTTATTATGGACAAACATTGACAAACCGTAAATGATGACACCATATTTATTTGCATTAAAACAAAATTTTAAGTTTAGACTCTCTGAAATTGCTTTCTGCCTTCAAATATTACTGCGCAGTGTGGTTTACTGTTAATATCTATATAAGTTTTATGGATATTTTTCACGCGCCTTCGATATTTTGTGATTTAGATAAAAAATATTATTTAAAGATATGTGTGAAATAACCAAAAAAATGATGTATTTCTATTAAAGAACAAATTTTGCATAATTCACATAATAGTATAGTTTGGGCAGTATTAAATTAAGTTGTATTACTATTATAAAGGCTTATTTCTTTTATAAATAGGTCTGAATAATAATATTTTTAGGTTAGAAAATATTTCCAAAATGGTGTCGGTCTATAGCAGCCCGGTGAAGCTTTAAAAAAGCGAATTAATGCCGCCAGCAGTATTAATACTCACATGTGAACAATCATCAACCCAGAGGCCAGAAAGAAGACTTAAGCTCAACCATTGTAATGCCATTGTCTATATAGTAGTTTTATAAGGGTTCACCGGTATACTAGTAGACTTGATGTGGACTGTAATAGTACCATAACTTGAACGCAATTTTGGAGATCCTTAAGCAAAGCAATAAAACCCATCATCCAAATGACACAAAGCATAGAGATTTGGAGTCGCATTATTAGGAAAACAAAAAGTTATTGAAATTAATTCATTTTTCTTACAATTTCTTTACAACTTACGTTTTTCCAATAATATGTTATAAAAAAAATCATGTACGCATGTAGAATGTTACATCGATGAAATAAGCAACGACGGTGTACGTACATAGTTCATATGGGTTATCACAGATGGATCTAGGTACCTACTTTTTAGGGTTCCGTAACCAAATGGCAAAAAACGGAACCCTTATACTCGTAGATTCGTCATGTCTGCCTGTCTGTCCGTCCGTATGTCACAGCCACTTTTCTTCGAAAACATAAGAGCTATCCTGTTGAAACTTGGTAAGTAGATGTATTGAGTGAACCGCATTAGGATTTTTACACAAAAATAAAAATAAAACTAATTTTGGGGGTTGCCCCCATACTTACAATTGAAACTCAAAATTTTTTTTTTTCACCGAACCTATACGTGTGGGGTATCTATGGATAGGTCTTTAAAGATGATATTGAGGTTACTAACATCGTTTTTTTCTAAACTGATCAGTTTCACACACAGTCTGACTCTTCCCAAGTGGTAAAATGTTGGTCTCCCCCCCCTCTGTAACTTCTAAAATAAGAGAATGATAAACTAAAAAAATATTATGATGTACATGTGCAAACTTCAATTGAAAATTGGTTTGAACAAGATCAAGTAATTAGTTTTTTTTTAATACGTGATAAACCGTAATCCGCAATTTACCTTTCAAAGTTACAACCAACTACAAGAACGTTTATATAATGTTACTTGCTGCTACGGAACCCTTCATTGGCAAGTCCGACTCGCACTTGGCCGGTTTTTGCTTGCATGTAGAAGGTTGAAGACAAAATGTTCAGATGTTATTGTGTTATTAAAATGTGCTTTTCCCCAATATGGCCGATAAATGGTTTTACGAAAACATTAATATGAATGTTTATACAGCTTTTCGCGTTACAATAACTCACGTAAAAGCTGCTAGCCATACAACAGAACTCAGTTGATCTTTAAAAATGCAGGCATTACATTGATTCAGGTTGGCACCCTTCATTGGCCGTAGGCTTTTACATAGCATTTAAAAATGCCATTGTAGACCCTAAGGCACTTTAAATAGCCAAAAGCTGTATACCGGATTTGAGTGGCATTATAATGGTTCACGTTTATGCTATAAAAAAGCATAAGGCCTTTATGTACTTCACGAAATGCCATTGTAGACCCTAAGGCACTAAAAACAGCCAAAAGCTTTATAGTGGATTTGACTTGCATTATAATGGTTCACGTTAATGCTATTAAACAGCATTCGGCATTAATTTGCTTCTTAAAATGCTATTGTACAACTAAAAGCACTAACAACAGCTGAAAGCTGTACAGCTTCGTTGTGGCTTGCTGTACTAAAACCTCAGGTTTTATAAAAGTATTTTGATATGCCATTATACAACCATTATACAGCGTAAAGCATTATAATAATTTTAAAATGCCAATATAAAGCGACAAGACGCTCGGTGAACTTATATACGACTCTATAAGGATCTTAGGCTCTACATAAGTTTAATATTCGTTTGTTATAATGCTTTTTGTGTTACTTGGGAGGGGAGGCTTGGTACTCTTGCCCTACTCATGAGAGTTACTTGTAAGTTTGCTTGTCGTCGCCCCTGAGTTACGCTTCACCCACTCAACCTTCGTTACGCTACGGAGGTTGCCGGCTAGCTTCGCTCGCCACCTCCCCCCTTAGCTCCACTCGGTCTCGCAGGTTCGCTCCACTCAGGACCTACCTACCACCGGAAAGCTATCGTGACCTTATCCCTACGCTACGCTTCGCTTCGCTTTACTGCTACCTACTTTTTCCGAGATACGATGGGGGGAGGGGTCAAGGGGGGGAGAGGGGGGAGTTTTGAAAAATGATTTTGACCAACTCTGGGTTCCTTGATATGAATCTGAAAAAAAAAATGTTGCAAGTTTGTTAACTTCCGAGATCCGCCTAAATGGGGAGAAGGGGAGCAAGGGGGGAGGGAACTTTGAAAAATGGTTTTTAGTTTTCCGAGCCACCTCTATACGAATCCGTAAAAAAACAAAACACGGGTCTCTTAGTTTCCGAGATACGATGGGGAGGGGGGAGAGGGGGGGCGAAAAGGGGAGGTTTGGGATTTTTCCCATACTCATGAGAGTTATTTGCCCTACTCACGAGAGTTACTTGTAAGTTTGCTTGTCGTCATCCCCGAGTTACGCTTCACCCACTCAACCTTCGTTACGCTACGGGGGTCGCCGGCTCGCTTCGCTCGCCACCTCCCCCCTTCGCTCCACTCGGTCTCGCAGGTTCGCTCCACTCGGGACCTACCTACCACCGGAAAGCTATCATGACCTTATCCCTACGCTACGCTTCGCTTCGCTTTTCTGCTACCTACTTTTTCCGAGATACGATGGGGGGAGGGGTCAAGGGGGGGAGAGGGGGGGAGTTTTGAAAAATAATTTTGACCAACTCTGGGCCCCTTGATATGAATCTGAAAAAAAAAATGTTGCAAGTCTGTAAAACTTCCGAGATCCGCCTAAAGGGGGAGAAGGGGGGCGAGGGGGGGGAACTTTGATAACTGGTTTTTACTATTCCGAGCCTCCTCTATACGAATCCGTAAGAAAACAGAACACGGGTCTCTTAGTTTCCGAGATACGTTGGGGGGAGGGGTGAAGGGGGGGAGAGGGGGGAGTTTTGAAAAATGATTTTGACCAACACTGGGCCCCTGGATATGAATCTGAAAAAAAAAATGTTGCAAGTCTGTCAACTTCCGAGTTCCACCTAAAGGGGGGAGAAGGGGGTTAAGGGGGGGGGACTTTGAAAAATGGTTTTTACTTTTCCGAGCCTCCTCTATACGAATCCGTAAGAAAACAGAACACGGGTCTCTTAGTTTCCGAGATACGATGGGGGGAGGGGTCAAGGGGGGGAGAGGGGGGAGTTTTGAAAAATGATTTTGACCAACCCTGGGTTCCTTGATATGAATCTGAAAAAAAAAGTATTGCAAGTTTGTTAACTTCCGAGATCCGCCTAAAGGGGGGAGAAGGGGGGCAAGGGGGAGGGAACTTTGAAAAATGCTTTTTTCTTTTCCGAGGCTCCTCTATACGAACCCGTAAAAAAACAAAACACGGGTCTCTTAGTTTCCGAGATACGTTGCGGGGAGGGGTGAAGGGGGGGAGAGGGGGGTGTTTTGAAAAACGATTTGGACCAACTCTTGGCCCCTTGTTATGAATCTGAAAAAAAAAATGTTGCAAGTCTGTCAACTTCCGAGATTCGCCTAAAGGGGGGAGAAGGGGGGCGAGGGGGGGGAACATTGAAAAATGGTTTTTACTTTTCCGAGCCTCCTCTATACGAATCCGTAAAAAAAACTAAACACTGGTCTCTTAGTTTCCGAGTTACAATGGGGAGGGGGGAGAGGGGGGGCGAAAAGGGGAGGTTTGGGATTTTTCCCATACTCACCAGAGTTACTTGTTTACGAATCTGTCAAAATATACCCACCTCCCCCTTCACCATCTGGGAGAACAATTATGTCAATCAGTCAGTGAGTGAGTGAGTGAGTGAGTGGTAATCGAGCTTTATATAGTATAATAACTAGTATTTGCGCGTTGCGCGAGCTGCAAGCAGCTCGCGGGGTCGTGTTTTGGAGAAGTGTTCCTTACCTTAATAAAATTTTGAGAATCCATTATAAATTATTTAAATATTTTTAATATTCTGAAAACTCTTATAACTAATTCATTAAAAAAAAGAAACAAAATTAAAAAAAAACAAAATAAATTGAGAATTCTTTAGGATAGTTAAAAGAATTTTAAAATCCGTTAGAGCACTTAAAAGATTTTGAAACCCCTTAGGAACCCCCTAATCCAATCTAAAACCTTATTAAAAACTCAGAAGGGAGGCATAAGGGGCAACTTTGAAAAGTGGTTTTTACTTTTCCGAGCCTCCTCTATACGAATCCGTAAAAAAAAAGAACACGGGTCTCTTAGTGTCTGAGATACGATTGGGAGGGGGGGGGGAGCCAAAAAGGAGAGGCTTAGGACTTTTGCCCTACTCATGAGAGTTACTTGTAAATTTGCTTGTTGTCACCCCTGAGTTCCGCTTCATCCACTCAACCTTCGTTACGTCCCATGATGAAATTGATGAACATTTCGAAAACTATAGCAGCCGCCATCTTGGATTCTCATTTTGACCTCGCCATCGATTTTAGCACCCTCGAAAACCATGAAAACGATACCCATGATGAAAACACAAAAACTATCCATCACAAAAAGAATTTTTCAATTCCAAACCAAACAAAACAAACTTTTCAGTTTAGATAAAAAAAATATGATATTTAAAATATTATTGTGTTAGGTACGCGCTTACTGCCCCTCGAACACTGCATTTTTTGAAGTCACCATCTTGGATTTTGATTTTGACGTCACTATCGGCTTTAGCATCCTTGAAAACTATGAAAACGACTCCCATGATGAACATTTCAAAAATTATCGCAGCCGCCATCTTGGATTTGTATTTTAACTTCACTATCGGCTTTAGCATCCTCGAAAACCATGAAAACGACTCCCGTGATGACATTGATGAACAATTCGAATTTATAGCAGTCGCCATCTTGGATTTTGATTTTGACGTGACTATCGGCTTTGGCATCCTCTAAAACCATGAAAACGACTCCCATGATGAACAATTCGTAAATTATCGCAGCCACCATCTTGGATTTTGATTTTGACCTCACTATCGGCTTTAGCACCTCGAAAACCATGAAAACGACTCCCATGATGAAAATGATGAACAATTCGTAAATTATAGCAGCCGCCATCTTGGATTCTCATTTTGACCTCTCCATCGGTTTTAGCACACTCGAAAACCAAGAAAACGACTCCCATGATGAACAATTTGAAAATTATCGCAGCCACTACCTTGGATTCTCATTTTGACCTCGCCATCTGTTTTAGCACCCTCGAAAACCATGAAAACGACTCCCATGATGAAATTAATGAACAATTCGAAAATTATCGCAGCCGCCATCTTGGATTTGGATTTAAACCTCACTATCGGCTTTAGCATCCTCGAAAACCATGAAAACGACTCCCATGATGAACAATTCGAAAATTATCGCAGCCGCCATCTTGGATTTCGATTTAAACCTCACTATCGGCTTTAGCATGGAAGAGAGGCTTAGTACTTTTGCCCTACTCATGAGAGTTACTTGTAAGTTTGCTTATCGTCACCCCTGAGTTACGCTTCATCCACTCAACCTTCGTCACGTCCCATGATGAAATTGATGAACATTTCGAAAATTATCGCAGCCACCACCTTGGATTCTCATTTTGACCTCGTCATCGGTTTTATCACCCTCGAAAACCATGAAAACGACATCCTTGATGAAAACTTTGAATTTTTTGCAGTCTGCATATTGGATTTCTATTTTGAACTCACTATCGGCTTAGCATCCTCGAAAACCATGAAAACGACACCCATGACGAATAATTCGAAAATTATCGCAGCCGCCATCTAGGGTTCTCATTTTGACCTCACTATCGGCTTTAACATCCTCGAAAACCATGAAAACGGCACCCATGATGAACTTTTCGAAAATTAACGCAGCCGCCATCTTGGATTTGGATATTAACCTCACTTTCGGCTTTAGCATCCTCGAAAACCATGAAAACGACTCCCATGATGAACATTTTGAAAATTATCGCAGCCGCCATCTTGGATTTTAACTTTGACCTCACTATCGGCTTTAGAATCCTCGAAAACCATGAAAACGACTCCCATGATGAACATTTCGAAAATGATCGCAGCCGCCATCTTGGATTTTGATGTTGACCTCACTATCGGCTTTAGCATCCTCGACAACCATGAAAACGACACCCTTGATGAACATTTCGAAAATTATCGCAGACGCCATCTTGGATTTGGATTTTAACCTTACTTTCGGCTTTAGCATCCTCGAAAACCATGAAAACGACTCCCATGATGAACAATTCGAAAATTATCGCACCCGCCATCTTGGATTTGGATTTTAACTTCACTATCGGCTTTAGCATCCTCGAAAATCAAGAAAACGACTCCCATGATGAATAATTCGAAAATTATTGCTGCCGCCATCTTGAATTTTGATTTTGACCTCACTTTCAGCTTGAGCATCCTCGAAAACCATGAAAACGACTTCCATGGTGAAATTGATGAACAATTCGAAAATTATAGCAGCCGCCATCTTGGATTCTCATTTTGACCTCGTTATCGGTTTTAGCTAGATATGAGCGCCGCGCCGGCGCGCCGCCGCCGCCGTGATTTCCCCCGCGCCGCCGCCGCCGTCCTCAGGCGCCGGCGCGCCGAACGGGCGGCGGCGTTCATTTTAATCTAACACGCTAACCAAACCGAACGCACGATAATAAATGCTGGAAAAATGGCGGCACTAGACGTAGACGTTTATAAAACACCCTTTTTGAAGAACTACAGGCCAATCTCACTTCTGAGCCGTGTATACAAGCTGTTCTCAAGAGTCATTACGAACCGTCTCGAACAGCAGGTTTGATGACTTCCAGCCTCCCGAACAAGCCGGTTTCCGAAAAGGTTTTAGTACTATAGACCACATACACACGCGCCGCCAGATTTTACAGAAGACAGAGGAGTATAATCGGCCATTATGTTTAGCGTTTGTGGACTATGAAAAAGCCTTCAATTCAATCGAAACCTGGGCCATTACCACGAGCTCTTAACGCGATCCAGTTTAGGCTGTGAGAAAGAGACAGAGCTATGCAAATCGTCTAGCGCCATCTCTTTCTCACAGCCTAAAAACTCATCCGCATGATCCGGGGATATCGCACGATTGCCGGCGAATCGGCCAACCTCCTTGCCGGATTGCTGCCCTGGGATCTGGAGGCGACTGCCCTCCAGCGCGTCTATGAGTGGCGCGTTGAGGCGCAGCGCCGGGTTGTAACCCCGCTGCCTCGGGAAGTCGAGGCGCGGCGGGAAGAGCGATCTCAGGGCAGTATGGAGGGGACGACTGTCGCAACCGAAGTCCGGGCACGCCGCAATCGCGGCGGTAAGACCCCTCTTTGAGGAGTGGCTGGATAGGCGTCACGGCGTCCTGACCTACCGCATGACGCAGGTCCATTACCGGACACGGAAGTTTCGGGAGGTTCCTGTGTCTGATAAGGAGGGAAGAAACGCCTGGGTGTCACCACTGCGAGGATCGCCCGGAGGAGTGCCGCCGTGTCCTCACGGAGGCGATAGGCGGAGACCTCTCGCGCCCGGCTTTGGTCGAGGCCATACTGCGGGGCGAGACGGACTGGGAAGCGGTCGCCTCCTTCTGCGAAGCAGTTATGTTCCCTCTAAGAGGGCCAAAGCCTGCCGGGGTCGCGGGACTTATTTCCTCACCGTGACCCCGGAACATAAAGGGCTATTGAAGGACACCGTGGATTTTAGTCAGTACAAGTCTGACATCATCATCTGCCTAGCCTTTTCCCAACTATATTGTGGTTGGCTTCCAGTCAAACCAGATTCAGCTAGATATAAGTATTTTACATGGAGCGACTGCCTGTCGGACTTCCACAACCTAGTAACTGGGCAATATCATAACCCATGGTAAGACTGGTTGTCAGACTTTAGAGCTTCTGACTAACAGTAACGACTGTCAAGATCTACAAATGACAGCCCGGACCTACGGCTTTACGTGCTTTTCGAGGCACGCAGGAAACTCGCTATGACAGATGGTCACCCATCCACAGACCAACCTCGGCAAGCGCAGCTTAACCCGGTAGATCGGCCTGTGCGGCTGTATTTATTTAGCTACGAGCTCCTCACCAACCAGAGTCACCGACATGGTTCATAAAATTTGCAAGTTGAAGTGGCAATGGGCAGGCCACATCGCTCGTAGGACTGACTACCGATGGGGAAGAAAAGTTCTTGAGTGGCGACTACGGACCGGAAGTCGCAGCGTAGGCAGGCCTCCCACTAGTTGGACCGACGACATCGTGTGGGTCGCGGGCAACCGATGGATGCAAGTGGCGAATTGTCGGTCGGCGCGGCGGTCTAAGGGGGAGGCCTATGTTCAGCAGTGGACGTCTTCCGGCTGATGATGAAGCTTGAGTTTTTTTTTATAATAACGTAATTAATGCGGTTTCTTGTTTCTTAATTTCCTGTTGATTTACAGTTAACTTACTAAATAACACACTATTTTAATGTTAATTTGGTTTTCTCTTTAGTTTATCTTGCCAATTAAATTTGTCGCGTCTAAATTATAATAAATCTTAATTATACGTAAAATATTGTTTTTTTTTTTCTTCTCATAAATAACATTAAAAAAGAAAAAAAAAAAAAGTTAAATAAAGGTCACGCCGCGCCGCCGACGCCGCCGCCGCCGACTTCAAAAAGTCGGCGCGCCGCCGCCGACAGATTGACCATCGGCGCTCATATCTAGTTTTAGCACCCTCGAAAACCATGAAAACGACACCCATGATGTAAACACAAAAACTATCCATCACAATTTAAAGATTTTTTTAATTCCAAACCAAACAAAACAAACTTTCCAGTTTGGATAAAATATGATATTTGAAATATTATTGTGTTATGTACGAGCTTACTGCCCCTCGAACACTGCATTTTTTGCAGTCGTCATCTTGGATTTTGATTTTGACGCCACTATCGGCTTTAGCATCCTCGAAAACCATGAAAACGACTCCTATAATAAACAATTCAAAAATTATCGCAGCCGCCATCTTGGATTTTGATTTTGACCTCACTATCGGCTTAAGGATCCTCGAAAACCATGAAAACGACTCCCATGATGAACACTTCGAAAATTATCGCAGCCGCCATCTTGGATTCTCATTTTGACCTCGCCATCGGTTTTAGCACCCTCGAAAACCATGAAAACGACATCCATGATGAAAATTTTGAAATTTTTTGCAGTCGCCATCTTGGATTTCGATTATGACCTCACTATCGGCTTTAGCATCCTCGAAAACCATGAAAACCACTCCCATGGTGAACTGGTGAACAATTCGAAAATTTTCGCAGCCAACATCTTGGATTTTGATTTAAACCTCACTATCGGCTTTAGCATCCTCGAAAACCATGAAAACGACTCCCAAGATGATATTGTTGAACAATTCGAAAATTATAGCAGCCGCCATCTTGGATTCTCATTTTGACCTCGCCATCAGTTTTAGCATCCTCGAAAACCATGAAAACGACTCCCATGAAGAACATTTCGAAAATTATCGCAGCCGCCATCTTGGATTTGGTTTTTAACCTCACTATCGGCCTTATTATCCTCGAAAACCATGAAAACGACTCCCATGATGAAGAATTTGAAAGTTATCGCAGCCGCCATCTTGTATTTTGATTTTGACCTCACTATCGGCTTTACAATATCGAAAGTTCCAGAGTTCCATCCGGGTGTCCCTTGACACCTCTCAAGTTTTTTCTTTTCCGAGCCTCCTCTTACGAATCCGGAAAAAAACAAAACTCTGGTCTCTTAGTTTCCGAGATACGATTGGGAGGGGGGGGGGGAGGCCAAAAGGGGAGGCTTGGTACTTTTGCCCTACTCATGAGAGTTACTTGTGAGATTGCTTGTCGTCACCCCTGAGTTACGCTTCACCCACTCAACCTTCGTTACGCTACGGTGGTCGCCGGCTCGCTTCGCTCGCCACCTCCCCCCCTCGCTCAACTCGGTCTCGCAGGTTCGCTCGTCCACTCAGGACCTACCTACCACCGGAAAGCTATCGTAACTTTATCCCTACGTTACGCTACGCTTTACCGCTTCCTAGTTTTTCCGAGATACGATGGGGGGAGGGGTGAAGAGGGGGAGAGGGGGGAGTTTTGAAAAATGATTTTGACCAACTCTGGGCCCCTAGATAAGAATCTGAAAAAAAAATGTAGCAAGTCTGTTAACTTCCGAGATCCACCTAAAGAGTGGAGAAGGAGGCAAGGGGGGGGGGGGACTTTGAAAAATGGGTTTTTATTTTTCCGAGCCTCCTCTATACGAATCCGTAAAAAAACAAAACACGGGTCTCTTAGTTTCCGAGATATGATGGGGAGGGTGGAGAGGGGGGGCGAAAAGGGGAGGTTTGGGATTTTTCCCATACTCATGACAGTTACTTGTAAGTTCGCTTGTCGTCACCCCCGAGTTACGCTTCACCCACTCAACCTTCGTTACGCTACGGAGGTCGCCGGCTCGCTTCGCTCGCCACCTCCCCCCTTCGCTCCACTCGGTCTCGCAGGTTCGCTCCACTCAGGACCTACCTACCACCGGAAGGCTATACCTTATCCCTACGCTACGCTACGCTTCGCTTTACCGCTACCTAGTTTTTCCGAGATACGATCGGGGGAGGGGCGAAGAGGGGGAGAGGGGGGAGTTTTGAAAAATGATTTTGACATAGTACTCTGGGCCCCTTGATATGAATCTGAAAAAAAAACAAAACACTGGTCTCTTAGTTTCCGAGATACGATTGGGAGACGGGGGGGGGAGGCCAAAAAGGGGAGGCTTGGTACTTTTGCCCAGCTCATGAGTGTTACTAATGTGAGTTTGCTTGTCGTCACCGCTGAGTTACGCTTCACCCACTCAACCTTCGTTACGCTACGGAGGTCGCCGGATCGCTTCGCTCGCCACCTCCCTCCTTCGCTCCACTCGGTCTCGCAGGTTCGCTCCACTCAGGACCTACCTACCACCGGAAAGCTATCGTGACCACATCCCTACGCTACGCTACGCTTCGCTTTACCGCTACCTAGTTTTTCCGAGTTACGATGGGGGGAGGGGTAAAGAGGGGGAGAGGGGGGAGTTTTGAAAAATGATTTTGACTTACTCTGGGCACCTTGATATGAATGTGAAAAAAAAATGTTGCAAGTCTGTTAACTTCCGAGATCCGCCTGAAGGGGGGAGAAGGGAGCCAAGGGGGGGGGGGGGGGGGACTTTGAAAAATGGCTTTTACTTTTCCGGACCTCCTATACGAATCCGTAAAAAAACAAAACACGGGTCTCTTAGTTTCCGAGATACGATGGGGGGAGGGGTGAAGAGGGGGAGAGGGGGGAGTTTTGAAAAACGATTTGGACCAACTCTTGGCCCCTTGATATGAATCTGAAAAAAAAAATGTTGCAAGTCTGTCAACTTCCGAGATCCGCCTAAGAAGGAGAGAAGGGGGGGCAAGGGGGGGAACTTTCAAAACTGGTTTTTACTTTTCCGAGCCTCCTCTATACGAATCCGGAAAAAAACAAAACACGGGTCTCTTAGTTTCCGAGATACGATGGGGAGGGGGGAGAGGGGGGGCGAAAAGGGGAGGTTTGGGATTTTTCCCATACTCACGAAAGTGACTTGTATATGAATCTGTCAAAATATACCCACCTCCCCCTTCACCATCTGGGAGAACAATTCTGTCAGTGAGTGGTAATCGAGCTTTATATAGTATAATTACACCCAGACACAGAACAAATGATCATGCTCATCACACAAACATTTGTCCTGGGTGGGAATCGAACCCACAACCTCCGGCATAGCAGTCAGGGTCACTAACCACTAAACTAACAGGCCAGTCAAGTTCATGGTTTCTTGCGCACAGTTGTCATTACTTAATTATTAGTTTTGTTTTACAAATAACTTCAATGAACATCTATCCTTATTGATAACACAAATAGTTACTGACTAATCTGAGCTAATTATACCTTAGTTCCCCGTGTGTTCACCCCCACTGCTCAGCCTATATTGGTCGTAGCTTGATGACTTATAGCTTATAGCCTTCTTCGATAAATGAATTATCCAACCAATAAATATTTTTTCAATTCGAACTAGTAGTTTTTGAGATTAGCGCGTTCAAACAAAGAAACAAGCAAACAAACTCACAGCTTTACAATATCAAGTAGGTACCTGTACAACTTATTGCATTTCAAATTACGATTTTGCAATTTTGCAAAATTACGGTTCTGCCAAGGTTGGTCTGTGGATGGGTGATCATCTGTCATAGCGAGTTTCCTCCGTGCTTCGGAAAGCACGCGTAAAGCCGTTGGTCCCGGCTGTCATTTGTAGATCTTTGATTGGCGTTACTGTTAGTCAGAAGCTCTAAAGTCTGACAACCAGTCTTACTTAACAAGGGGACCAAGGGGTATCGTATTACCCAGTTACTGGGTTGTAAAGGTCCGACAGGCAATCGCTCCATGTAAAATACTTATATCCAGCTGCATCTGGTTCGACTGGAAGCCGACCCCAATATAGTTGGGAAAATAAAATAAAAATAAAATAAAATAAAAGGCTAGGCAGGCAGATGATGATTACGATTTTGCAAAAGTGGCCTTCTTAGGCCAGGTGGTTTCCTCACGATGTTTTTCTGCTCCAAAATCAATTATATCTAAGATAAACTCCTACATTATTAATAATTATCTTTTTTATTAATTGCCAGACTGGTTGGGCTAGTTGGCGACACTACAGTAACGACCAATTGCGTTGATAGCTGATAAATTGACGAGTTTGTTATCACTTTAGTTGCTAAACATTATTTGAAGTACTCAAGAGAATTCTTTCACAATTATGGCGCTTCCCAAGCTAATAGGTATAACCTTGAGCCCATGCGCCATAAAAAATCACAAGATCCCGCGCGGGATAAAAATGGGCCCGGAGTTTAGAATAAAATCTTAATTAAAGTCAAATATACCTACGTATTTTCAAAAACTGATATTTGTTTATTTTTTTATTACTGTCAGCAGTAAAATTAAAATAATGTTACTTCATTAAGAAATGCTCAATATTTTCTCATGTAGGTAAGTAGTACCTATAGGTATGGTTTCGTTGGAAAAATACTCATAAAGAAAAAAAACATTTTTCGAGATTTTATTTTACCACTTTTTCGGAACAACAAATCCGTATTTTTACACCAAATTACAGCTCTCTAGTACTGTGCGTCTCTGAGCTAAACTGCGGACAGACGGACGGACGGACGGACGGACGGACGGACGGACATGGCGAAACTATAAGGGTTCCTTGTTGACTACGGAACCCTAAAAACGAAATCTACTATTAAGGAATCGTTCCGGGGACGAGGAACGTAAAGGGCTATTGAAGGACATCGTGGATTTTAGTCAGTACAAGTCTGACAGTCCCTCCTGCCTAGGGTTACCAGATGAATAAATCAAAAATCCGGAAAAAAGGCCTGATTTCCATTACAGTTTGAAAATTTTCTCTCAAACGTACATACTTACCTATTTTCGAAAAAAACTGGCTGTGACATACGGACGGACAGACAGACATGACGAATTTATTAAGGTTTCGATTTTTTGCCATTTGGCTCTCAATATTATTATGAGTTATTTTTGACAGTGTCAAACAATAACAAAATGCCGAAAGGGAAATGCGGTTTACCTATCATGATCCATAATAATATCTTAAGATTTTCAACAGGATATGTCTTTCAGATATATTGACAGCGAAATGACAGAAAATGATCATATCAAAACGTTACTGAAATCGAATAATCTTTTGTTTATGCAAAAAAAAATGAAGATAACCATGGGGATAACTCAATGCATTATGTTATCTATCACAGCTGATATATTTAAGCCCAAACGTCACTAAGCATTATGGGGCAACCATCCGAACTTAGCGAGGAGGTGTCCATGGAGTTTCTTGCCCGTTCGTCTTCATAGAGATCTACTTCTTGGAATGGGCATCTATGTGTACACGTACAGTAGATACTTTCACAGTTTTTTTTGTCTTGTGACTGGGACTGAAGCACCATAACTATTTTTAGTACAACATAGTTTTAATTTATGCCTTTTGACAATCAAAAAGTGCCTGTAATTGGCCTAGTTGAAATAACGATTTGATTTGAGGTCAAAGAATATTCGAGCGGAAGCGAGGAAGTCACGGAATCATAGTTCAAGGAAGGATTCGAACTAAACCCAAGACGAAGACAGCTTTATCCCCGAAGCGAGCAACTCTAAATTATTAGGTAATAATTTCAACTAATTTTGAACTTGATAGAAAAAATTAACGTTCCTCGTTCGCACACTAGAGGCGCTTCTTCATTTTCCATGCAAGAAACACCGTAACTTCAAGTAGTATCTTCGGTAAAAAACGGAAAACTTGTTCGCGTAAGTATCCCGGGTCGACGGCGCGTAGTCCACGCGCGCGCCTCAAAGAGTGTCAGCACAATGACGGGGCCGAAGCCTGCCGGAGTCGCGGGACTAACCCCGGAACGTAAAGGGCTATTGAAGGACACCGTGGATTTTAGTCAGTACAAGTATGACAGCCCCTCCTGCCCTGCCCTGGGCGGGAGAACTCATTTAATTTTTATGATTTTACAACGCTAAAAAAAAGGCATAAGTATATAGAATTTAAATAGATATTAAATAAGGGGTTACCGGGCTACATATATTTCAGAATTAGAGTATTTTAAAGAGAGCAGACGGAACCGCAGGTCTTCAACTCAAAAGACTTATGAGGCTCCGGCCTAGACACTTGGTGAAACTTTTATAGGCAATCCAGTGTAACACGGTCATCTGTTACAGTTAGTTTCACTCCAGTGTAACCTTTTGATGACCCGATTCGTGTACACTGTGAGGGTTGATTAAAGTATTAATTATCGCTAGCATTCTATTGTTTCGATAAAAGTGGGACAAAAAAGGTTACCAAGTTGTGGAAATGAAAATTGTCTGTATCTACACTACACGCGTGGTCCAGCCTATTTTTTAGGGTTCCGTAGTCAACAAGGAACCCTTATAGTTTCGCCATGTCCGTCCGTCCGTCCGTCCGTCCGTCTGTCCGCAGCTTAGCTCAAAGATTTTTTTTTTTTGTGTGTTTGTTACCCGATTACTCCGCCAATTGTGGACCGATTTTCAAAATTATTATTTTTTTCGAAAGGAGATACTTCAGGAGTGGTCCCATTGTCACCATGTCAGGATCTGATGATTGGATCCTGGAGAAATCGAGGGCAACCCTCAAATTTTATAGGCCCACACATCGTTTTTCGCAAATTTTATGAAGTAATTTAAGTATTTGCGTATGATAATCATCATCTCATGTAGCTGAGCTGATGATGGAAGGTACAATTCCTCTAGTAAGGACTTGGCATCGACTGATTTAGTAAATTATGTTTGTGTTCGCATATCTCCGGAACTACAAGTCTGATTTAAGTAATTCTTTTTTTTGTTGTACTAGGTATCGTTCAACTTAGGGAATACTGCAAGTTTCATCAAAATCGGTTCAGTAGTTTTCGAGATAGGGAATGAATGTAAGAGATTTTAACGATGTTATTACCGGTGTAACGGACTACAAAATTCTAGTGCTCATGTAAGAAAATGATGTACTCGTATTTGACAAGAATTGTGGTTGAATATTTAAACAAAAAAGAGTAAAATAAAAACTTTTTCAAAAAAAAATGTAACCGCCTTCAAAAACAACCACAAAAAAGGGTAAAATAACCTTCAAAACTTTTCTTTCGGAAGTCGGTGGCAAAAAAGACAATGAAATTAATAAAATAAAGTCACCGACATCCAAAAGAAAAGTTTTGAAGGTTATTTTACCCTTTTTTGTGGTTCTTTTTGAAGGCGGTTACATTTTTTTTTGAAAAAGTTTTTATGTTTGCTCGACTCGAGTGTCCCCACCCTCTACCAGCTAAACGGTTATGTTTGGGGGTGTGAAAAAATTCACAATAGTAGTATATACATATAACGAAGTTTTAAGGAAAATTATCATGACTAAGTAGGCTTTACAAGTTTACGAGTAATAGTCGACCAACTTATAAAACGTACTTGGACACCATATTTTCCTAAACAAAATGTATCGCAGAACTTGTTCTTCAACTGCAAATGTAAGTTTGTCAACTTTATTTTTACAGCTATAATAGGTGGGTATGTTTTGGGGATAGGTAGGTTTTTATTGTCAACTAATTTTAACTAACTTCGAAAAAAGGAGGAGGTTCTCAATTCGTCCTAATCTTTTTTTTTTATGTATTTTCCCCGATTTCTCAAAGACGCCTCCGATTTTGAAAATTCTTCTTTTTAAAATTAAATTCAGCGAATCAGTTTAGTTAGTTCGCATAAGTGTTTTGATAGGCAACTACGGAACCCTACACTGTGCGTGACCCGACACGCAATTGGCCGGTTTTTTTTTTAATATTTCTGGAATGGCTTTTGGGCTTTGGTCTGGTTTATAAAGGCCGCTCTACGTGCAGTATTGAAATAATATTACTTCCTACTAGGGAGGCACTATTATACGAGTAAATGAGAAGGAAGGCATATGATTATAAATTGATGTTCGTAACTATTTTACGTAAAAAACTACCTACAAGACGGTTTTGGATGAAAGGCACAGAAATATTTTATACCTAATGGGAAAAAGAGGCACCCAAGTAAAATGTGGTACCCCGTACCCGTTTAGACGCACCTTTAGGGTCAGCTCACACCGAGACGCGACGCGACGCGCGACGCGACGGAAATGACTATACTGGAAATGTGCTATTATGTGGAACTAATACGAATTATAATTAATGATTTACTGGTAATTTGGGATAAACACATACTTAGGTTTGTTTTTATCCTGATTTTATGTTTCCGTGGGATATAATTATTTTCGAGTTGTTGCGGGCGACGCTGCAGCGCTGCTTGCAACAGCTGATTAATAATAAAAAAAAACAACAACTCAAACGCTGAAACTAGACTAATTAAAAGATTTTAAGTAGTAGTAGTACTTAATTACATTAAGCAGTCAAGTATTTATTTCTCAATAATTCACGCTTGTTAATAATTATTGCAGTTAAAAATAATCGATAAAGACTATAGTAAATGTGTGCAAACAGCTACACATCAATGTATGCAAAACCATTGAAAACTTACCCTTGAATGTACGGAAAGATCATACAAAGAGAGACCACGATAAACTGGTTTTGTATACCTTGATGTTGTGATAAAGTCATACTGGCCGTATTTTCCATTATTAATTATTCAATGAAATAGTACCTACTTTGTATCAATTAAATTATCTACTGCTTGTAATATCTGTTGTTTACTTAGTTGGTCAGTAGTCTTGGTATGATGAACTGGGTGGGGAAAGGCCATAAACTTGACAAATTGGGCAAAATCAGAAATAAGTTTACGCCCGAATAAATGCCTGGTCAGGAGGACCAGCTATGTTATTCTATTTTTATAACAAATGTCATCGCTGGACCCTACGATGTATTCTTCGATGAAAGGCTTTGGGATCGTCCAATAACGCAGGGCGAGCGCTCACGCCAATCGCACCGCTCGGGCAAGCGCAGCGTAGGACGTCCACCCACTAGGTGGGCAGACGATCTTATGGAAGTATTCCTACTGGAAGTATTCCTACTGGAAGTCTAAAGGGGAGGCCTATGTTCAGCAGTGGACGTCTTACGGCTGATATGATGATGATGATGATGATGGTAATACCCCTTATAGTGTCGCTGTCAGTAGCTTAGTGCATTGCCAAAGAGAATTAAATTGCAAACTTTATAAAATTGTAGCTGTCGTCACCGAATAATAGCCAAATGCATCACTGCTGCCGATTTGACGTTGTGTCAAATCGATTTGATGACCTATCAAATTGGCATGTCATGCCATCAAATTGGCATTTTTAAACAATGGGGAAGGCAAGTGTCAAAGTGAAAATGACAGTTTGGTCCCCAAAGAACTGTAAAATCAAAGGAATTTTCAGAAAAAAAAAACATTTATTGATGTAAAATGACTAGATGTTGTGTAATAAGCTGTAAAAATGATGGAATACACTTTTCAAAATAATATCTACTTTTCTTTTGGAGGTTATGTACCAGTATTGCATCGCTCGAAAATCGAAGAATTATCACCTGGAACGAGTTTTGTAATAGTTGTGGTGTTAAGAAATTAAATATATTGTGATATTTCTCGAATCTAAATAGAAAAAAAGGTTAAAATTACTGACTTAAAACATTATGATATTTTATCAAAATAGAAAGTCAAAAGCAGCATTATATTCTTGATAAAGGAGAGGACAGGTAAAACATACCTAAACTCAAAAATTGAAACCTCAACTACAAGTAATTGTGGATTTATTACGGTAAAATCAAATGTATAACCACTCAATTAAATCACTTTTTTTCTCTTGTAGATGCGCCGCGGCGTCTTAATTCTTCTTTTAGTATATAGTACTTGCATGGACGAATAATTTTCCATATTTGTTTTGTATTTATACTCAATTTTTATAACAAATAATCTTGTTTGTTTTTTTGTACAAGGTAGACGTGGGGACCAACTATCGCAGCGCCATCTACGATTAGCTTTGAGTTGCCATCCCCATTGCAATTTGAAACAATTGCAAGCGTCAAATCGATCGTCGATAGGCAGGATGGTGTATGGCTACTATAAGAAAGTAGGTACCTAAAATAAAGATCTAATATAATTTTTCATTTAAAAAGTAAATAAAAATCATGAATAAATTAAAAGTGGTGATATTACTAAAATTACAAGAAAAAACATAATAATATCTTGTAAGCGGATGACAAGCGATTTTCTAGGTCCCTAAGCCGACTACCTAAAAAAAAAGTGTAGGTATATCCTTCTGGCCTGGACCAGCCTGTATCAGGCCTGGCTCACTCCGCAGTGTAGGTATAAAACTGCAAGCATTGGCGGGGACCATTTCGAAGTGGGCATTTAGTCGGCTGCCGCGCGCCACCCACTAAGCACGCGCTTACTTAAATATTATTTAAGTTTGGTGTTTAGTTGTATTTACGCATAAGTTAAAAAAATATATATATATATGATGAAGAAAAAAAAAATACTGCATAACGTTTGGTTGTTTAAATAATGACAGTGATAGGAGCCTCACATTTTTGTTATGTAAAATTAATACGATCATTAATAGTATGCTTTTATTTCATATTTTTCACGCCAATCAGCCCGCTGAAATATGCATGAAAGAAGCAATAATGTATTAAATAATGAACTATAAAAAAGTAATAAATAGTAATGTCTGTTTACACAGCACATGAAATTGAAAAAAATTACCTTTGTTCTGAGACTATCAGAACATCAAAACAGTGCAGTGTTATTTTTTGGAAGTTATAAAGCAAAAGCTGTTCAGTTTGGAAGGGTTGAGTTGACAAATTAACTGAACATTACAATAGAATTGATGATCATTATTTATCTTTACCTACCTACATCCTACATTTTTAAATATTATTCTTTTTTGTTTTTCTAAGATGAAATGTTTAAAATAGAACAATAATAGGTAGAAAAGATAATATTGGTATATATAATTTCTAACGTAAGGTGCCGTAAGTACTATTAACATTTTGTGCTACCTATCGATAATGTATGTAGTAATCGATGACGAAAACAAAACGATATAGGCTGATGATAAAAACAAAATTCCTTGAGTAACATTATTTTATTTTAATAATGTAATTTAACATAATATTATGCACTAGCTGTGCCCGCGACTTCGTTCGCGTGGATGTCGGAATTTAACAATGTATTTTTTAGTGCGAAGCGTTTAATTCTCGCCACGTTTTTCATTTATAAACCCTGTATTTCGAATTCAAGAATATTTAACGTGTTTGTAATAAACGCCCTCTGTTGTTCAAAGGCAGTACCATTCAATTGCTATGGATTAGAGTAGTTTGTATATCGATTTGAATTCGATATTGTTTAATGAATTAAATTAATGTTGGTATGGAAAAAAAATTGATGGAACCTACTCTAAATCCTATTTCAGCGCGCGTGAACGTAAAGCGACAAAAAGAGTTAAAACTCCAAAACAAATAAAATTCTTAGATTTTTTGTCAAAGAAACGTACTACTTACCTACAACGAACATACAAAAAGATTAACAAAAAATAAGGATTTGGGCTCAGCTTATATTATTATGTAGGTAAGATTTAGATTTTGAAAAGGTTGCTGGAACAATTTTATAAACTTGTCCACTCCACTCCACCCGCTCCACTCCACTCTACCCTCTCCACTCCACTCCTCCCACTCCACTCCACTCCTCCCACTCCACTCCACTCCAACCGCTCCACTCCACTCCACCCGCTCCCCTCCACTCCACCCGCTCCCCTCCACTCCACCCGCTCCACTCCACTCCACCCGCTCCACTCTTCTCCACCCGCTTCTCTCCACTCCACCCGCTCCACTCCACTCCACCCGCTCCACTCCACTCCGCCCGCTCCACTCCTCTCTACCCGCTCCACACCACTCCACCCGCTCCACTCCACTCCACCCGCTCTACACCACTTCACCCTCTCCACTCAACTCCACCCGCTCCACTCCACTCCACTCCAGTCCAGTTCACTCCAGTCCATTCCATTCCATTCCTCCACTCCACTCCACTCTACTCCACTCCACTCCACTCTACTCTACTCTACTCTACTCCAGTCCACTCCACTCCACTCCACTCCACTCCACTCCATTCCATTCCATTCCATTCCTCCACTCCACTCCACTCCATTCCAGTCCAGTCCAGTCCAGTCCAGTCCATTCCATTCCAGTCCAGTCCAGTGCATTCCATTCCATTATGTTCGATTCCTTTAAATCGCTTTAATTAATTTCGGGTGAAATGATTCATCATCGTCATCAGCCTATAATGTTCCCACTGCTGGGACACAGGCCTCCTCTCTGTGAGAGGGAGTGGACCATAATCCACCACGCGGGCCCAGTGCGGGTTGGCAGATATCACATGTCTTCGAATGTTTGGTTCTAGGACATGCCGGTTTCCTCACGATGTTTTCCTTCACCGTTTTGAGAGCAGTGGTGATGAAATAAATTACGCAAATTAATGCGCCTGGCGGGGTTCGAACCCACGACCTACAACTCGTAAGTCGGGACTGATACCACTGGGCCACCACTGCTCTCAATTGAATTGATTACGATGAAACAAAATACCGTACATAAATGTTACTTCAATAACACCTCGTTTCCAGGTTTTCTTAAAACGCCATCTGCCGTGCGTTGAAATAATTATGTTAAACATAATTTTATTAATTGAATAAGTAGTTTTTCCATTCGAAGCTAGATCGCGCTACTGACCTACTCGTCTCGGTGTGAACTGACCGTAATTTTACTTCTGGAACACTTTAAATTCAAATATCTTTTGATAGACTGAACCGATTCCGATGAAACAAAAACTAAACGTTACTTCAAGGTACGGTCAGTCGTTGTGTATTAAAGTTATCTACAGAGCTTTCGTACATTTTAAGTGATGCCCGAACAAATAAACATACAAACAGACATACAGACAAACAGACAAAAATTCTAAAAATGCTAGAAATGGGTTCTATTGGTTGTCCTTTAATAACCTGGCTTTATTTTTTGAGTTTTTTTTTAATGTACAAAAATTACTTTTCTACAGTTTTATTATATGTATAGAAGATAAAGACACCTACCTACCTAACTGTGCCTCGCAAGTTACAACCCTATTGAGCGCGGCGAGCGTTGACCTTGATGTGACGTTAGCGTCAGATAAACTAAAATAAACTCTCGCGCGTAACCATTAAGTACATTTTTGCTTGCGCACGGGAAGTTTAGGCTATTATAAGAGTAGGTGAGCGGTACGGCTGCAAGTAAAAATGTACTTTATTTTCTCGTGCATACATTTTACATTTGTTTGATTGTTTTTGGGAAGAGAATCATCTGTAGTACTATTATATAATCTGTGCCTGTATAAATGTACGGGGCAGATTAGTTGCTGCACTGTACACTATAATTGTTGCGTGTTAGGTAGCGAGTGTGTCCAACATGTAAAACACTTCACGTAGTAATCCAGTTTATTTATTACAAGTATCGTACACTGTAAAAGGTTGGTGATTTCTACATGTATGTCTGTTCCGCGTGTTGGTAAGTTACACACTGAGTATAGAGAATTATTAGTCGTGACAAGTGAACTTGTTGATTCGCTTTGTCAGCAGTTTTGCAGTAAGGTCAATGTACGTGGACCGTACATACTCCTAACCCAAGCAAAGGATGAGGAGAACATAACCATGTAAGAATCACCAGTACAAAGTAAGAAATTATTAAAGTATAAAACGTAAAAAATCAAAACATTAAAAGCATATAAAGTAACCCACAGTAAAAACAGTAAAAGTAAAAAACAGTATAAGCATAAAAAATCAAAACATCAAAATAGATTCTTAAAATTTAAATTCAATGTCGGTGTTGGAATCCAAAGTACGCCTTGTGGATGGATGGTTGTCGCTCGCCATCCGCTCGGCCCCATCTCTTGACTTCTTTGCAGGCGGGCGATCTAGTAGTGAGCGCGACCTGAACAGCCTGCTCATCCCAGCTACAGGTTTCTTGGATTGCATAATTTCCACGTCTGTGGTACTATGTCGAGTATGATGATTTACATCATCTGTTTTCTTCGTACAATAACCGCGCCTTTTGCCAACCATGCAATTATTGTTACTCCGATTACAGTCAGTAGTAGGTAAGAAATGACGTACTGATGTATAATTATCGTGTGTTGTTATTGTGGTTGGAAGTTGTTCAATACTTTTCAAGTACCGCAGTCGTTCTTCGACGAACGCGATGTCTTTGTTGTGCTTTACTTGCAGCAGAGGTGTTGTGTGAGTATCTACGATGCTGTTTATGGTTTTGTCCAGGGTAGGGACTTGGAGGTCATAATCCAATTTAGCGTTGCTGTCGTAATTGTTGTGGGAGTGTATTTTCAGCTCCTTTGTTTGTAGAAGACATCCTTGCTTTAGCGACACTATAGATGACGTGTTGATGACGTGCGATCTGACGTTATCGTTGCATACGGTACGTATTGTGCAGGAATTGCAACATGTCACTAGCCATGTGTTCGTGTTATGTAATTCAATCCAGACAGTTTCGCATTGCGTTGGTTCCGCAATGCATGGCAAGGTTGAATGCTGACCTAGTAGTTTGGCTTCGCACGGTGCTTTGGCGTTTTGTAAACTAAAAATAGGCAAGTTTCTAATGCAGACGAAATTCTCCGGTCGCCTCTGTATGCAGCGGTTTAATTCATTTTCGTTAAGTCTGATGTAAGTGTTTTTCTCCAGATTCGCTGCGATGTACTTGAATGACACAGGAATAACTGTCGTTTCGTCTTCTTTCTGTGGGTTTTTCATGGGCAGTGGAATAATCTGGTAAACAATAAACTCCTCGTCACTTGCCAGTGGAATGTGAAGCTCGTACAAGAAGTAGCTGTCTGTTACACGTGCCTTCACGTAAATTAACTTGTAGATATCTTTTGTATCTTCTTGAATATTGTCTATCGGTAAGGTTAAAGTTTTCGGTAGCTTTCCTGAGATAATTGTCAGCTGTTGAATTAAGTTGACTGGAGTTATTAAGTGAACATCCATGCGTCCTTTATAGATGTCCAGGAACGTGTTAAAAAAGGTTTCTTGAATGGTTTTCAAGTTTTTCAATAATAAGTGTGCAGCTAGCGAAGTCGAGGTGAGAAAGCTCGTCGCCATGGCTATCTCAATCCCTGATTCAATCTTCGCTAATCTTATGTCAGTTTCGTTCATAAAGTTGTTGACAAGTGTAAACTGCTGATCGATGTTGTCTTCGTTTTTCTTCAAGATATCGTTTTCAATTTCAACTATAGAAGTCTGGTTTTTTACGAGTTGTAAGATGTAATCTTCATTCTTCTGCACATTCTGAATATCTTTATGATATTGGTCTGCAAATCTCTGGTCCAGAATTCCGAAGAGACTGTTTGCCACATATCCCACTCCGTCGATCAGACCTCGTTTGCTGCGACCTGACAAGTGTTTATGTGGGGCCAGTAGTATGTCGTTGTAATAGTGCAGAATGTCCATTTCGTGCGAAAGTTGACGAATCGTAGTTTGACAAAATCTTGGTTCCAACTTGTTGCAGAGATCCGAAATGTCTTGTAAGTAGTTTTCGAACTTTTGAACTCCACTCCAGTAGGTAGATAAGTTGTAGTACATCAGCAATCTCCATTCGTCGTGTATCAGCTGTACTTTTCCAATGGTGTCGTAGTATATGGGGCGATCACTTCCTAAAGTTGTTATTTGAACACTTGACGATTCTTGTGGGATGACACTGCCGTGTATTCTGGTCATCAAGTAGATGAATGGTAGTGTGGCGAACATGGTGACCTTAAGACTGCTTCCTTTTCGATTTATTTTAGCGTATTATATCGCGGTTTCAATAAGCAAGTGAGTGCTTAGTGACTTGTAGTTTTTATTTATTCATTAAGTTTGTGCAGAGTTTCAATTGGCAACGGTGACAATTTCGCAATAGGTCGCTTCAATGTGCCACCTAGCGTTTTTATAGTTGCGACTCGGACATATCCGTCGCTGCCGGGATGCACTTCGATTATGCGTCCTAGGGCCCACTTCCCAGGTGGGAGGTTGTTTTCCTTTATCAAGACAACATCATCTTTTTTGATGTTAGGCGTAGGTTTCAGCCATTTGCTGCGAGCCTGTAGCGATGTTAAGTAGTCTGAGGACCAGTGTTTCCAGAACTGGTGGAACATGTTTTCAGTTAACTGCCACCTTTTTCGTAGATCTAAGTTTCGGTCATCTTCATAGCTGGACAGCGGAAGAGTCATAGTTGGACTACCCGTCAGAAAATGTCCTGGAGTTAGGTAGTTGTAGTACTCATCTGGGTCTTCTGTGAGGGGGCAAAATGGTCTGGAATTCATGCATGCTTCTATTTTTGCCAGTAAGGTCGAAAATTCTTCATAGGTGAGTTTCTGCTCGCCTAGAACTCGACGTAAGTGGTGTTTCATAGAGCGCACCGCCGCCTCCCATAGTCCTCCCGCTGTTGGCCACGCAGGGGCGTTAAAGTGCCACTCCACTTTCATTCTGCTTATTTCGTTAAAGAAATCAGAGGACAATTCCATTCTGAACATTTCGAACTCATTGTTCAGCAATTTTGAGGCTCCAATGAAGTTTGTGCCACAGTCCGAATAAACATGACTTGGTGTTCCACGTCTTGAGCACATCCTCTGGAAAGCACCCATAAAAGCTTCAGTGCTCAAGTCTGAAACCAGTTCGATGTGAACTGCCTTTGTTGCTAAACAAACAAAGATTGCGATGTATCCTTTGGATGTCTTAACGCCTCTTCCTTTGTTTAATTTGACGTCTACATGACCCGTGAAATCCACCCCGGTGTGGGTAAAGGGGCGGGACGGTGTCACACGCTGTGGTGGCAGATCGGCCATGAACTGGTAGTTTTCTGTAGCTTTGAATCGATGGCACCGTATACATTGTCGCAACTGAGTTTTTACTGCTCTGTTTCCTCCTATTATCCAATAATGTTGACGGATGAAGGCGAGCGTCAACCGGGCGCCACCGTGTAAAGTCGTGATATGTGCTTGGTTTATTAGTAGTTCAGTGAGTCTATGCTTTCTTGGTAGAATTGCGGGGTTTTTCATTCCCGGCGGTAAGTTAGTTTTGTTAAGACGTCCGCCGACACGTAAGATCCCCTCCTCGTCTAGGTAAGGCGATAGTTTGCAAATTTTGCTTTTAGTAGGAACATGTTGATTTTTTAGTAGTAGATCATATTCTCTGCTAAATTCTAATCGTTGAACGTTTCTTATTATTATGTTCGTAGCGTAATTAAGTTCATTGGCTGTCAGCGTTAGGTCATTGTGTTGTATCTGTTGACCGGCGTCAAATTTATTCATTTGTTTTGCGTTACTAAGTGAATTTGTCTTGAATCGCACAATCCAAGCTATAATATGCGTCACCCAGTTTAATTTGCTGTAATTATTTATTAAGTTGATTATTATGTTTTCTGGTTGGCTTAGGGTTGGCGCAATGCTTTTTTGTTCCATCGTAGTTGTAAGTAGACAACTACGTTGCTCTTCGGGTTTGTCTGGAAACTTTCTCAGTGTTGCAGGTCCATTCCACCATAAGTGAAAATTCACCAATTGTTTTGGATATAACCCCCTGGTTGCGCAATCTGCAGGGTTGTTTTTCGATTCGATGTAAAACCAATGGGATGCTGGTACCACTTGCTTAATCTTGATGACTCGGTTTTCCACGTACTTTTCCCATTTGGATGTAGCTCCTTGCAACCAAGCTAGCACCACTTTTGAATCGCACCAGGCCCATATAGTTATGGTGTGTTCTGTTAGCGACGCGATGATTTTGCTTACTAGTTGTGATAAAAGAAGTGCTCCGCTGAGTTCAAGTCTTGGCAGAGATAGTTTGTGTGCGAGCGGAGCAACCCTAGTCTTTGCAGCAAGCAGGCTTAATTTAGGTTCTCCGGTTTCGTTGAACGTTCGTGTATAGATGACGCATGAATACGCTTTCTCGCTTGCGTCGCAAAATGCAAGTAGTTCAATTTTGTGATGGATGGTTCCAATCCAGCGATTTATTGTTATTGTTTTCAATTCATCCAGTTGATCTTTCAGTTTCAGCCACTCTTCTTGTATGTCACTGGGTACCGGCTCATCCCACGTTAAGTTTTGCATCCAGACACTTTGAAAAATTAGCTTGGCTCGTATAGTGACCGGTGAAACCCAACCTAGTGGGTCGTATAGTTGTGAAATCTGAGACAGCAGGGCTCGTTTAGTCAGTCCCTTTTGAGAGTCCTTTTTCAGGTTCCAGTTGAACGTAAATGTATCCAATGTTGGGTTCCAGCCAAGGCCAAGTGTTTTCATGCAGTCTTCTTGTTTAAAATCAAAGTTGGTTTTAGAGATTTGGTCTTCTCGAAGATGTTCAAGTAACTTGGTACAATTGCTGGACCACTTTCTTAGGTTCATACCTCCTCGCTGTAGTAATTGTATTAGGTCATTTTGTAATTGTTTTGCAGTTTCAAGAGAGTTGTGGCCGCTAATTAGGTCATCGACGTAGAACTCTTTTAGCAGTATTTTTGCTGCGTCAGGGTATAAGTGACCGTCGTCGATAGCCAATTGTTTTAAAGTTCGCATGGCTAACCACGGTGCGCATTTTGTGCCGTATGTTACTGTCCGTAGAGCATATTCTTGAAGTTGTTCATCCGGGGAGTTTCTCCATATGATTTTCAGTAGTTGCTGTTGGTCCTCGGATATCCATATGCATCTGTACATTTTCTCTATATCAGCAGTTATTGCATATTTATAGGTTCGCCATTTCAAGATAAGGGTTTGAATATCCTTTTGTAGGTTAGGCCCTTTTTCCATGAGGCTGTTCAAACTTTTGCCACTAGAAGTTTTTTGTGCCGCGTTAAAAACCACCCGTAGTTTAGTAGTTGTTGATTGATCCCTTAGGACACCATGGTGAGGTAAATAACATTCAAGTTGGTTGGATGTAATTTGACCCGCAGGCTTCATGTGTTGTAGTTCCAAGTACTCGCGAATAAAGTTTTTGTACATCGTTGATAGTTTTTCGTTTTTACATAATCTTTTTTCTTGTTGTAAGAATTGCGCTGTAGCCGCTGATTTAGAACTTCCAAGATCTTTGTCATAGTTTTGATTCATAGGCATTTTTACTATGTATTTGCCATCTGAGCCTCGTTTGGTCGTTTCTTGGTAGTAAAGTTCACATTGATCGCTTCTCTGTATGTCTTCCGCACCTGGAGTAATGTCTTCGCTCTCCCAATACTTTGTCAGATTCGTCGTATCGAATAAAGTTAAGTGACAGTTGAAAGTTTTGAGTTTCCCACACAGGATCCATCCCAAGTGAGTTTGCTGAGCGATAGGTGAGTGCTGATCGCCTTTTAGAACTCCGTCTAGAATAATGTCTGCGTAAACGTCAGCTCCCAGTAGGAGATCTCTTGAGCTTGACACATTGTAGTTAGGATCGGCCAGCTTTAAATTTTGAAGATGCGTCCAGCCAGCACTTTGGAAACTACAGCTGGGCAGCTTATTTGTCAAGTTTTGTAGGATCAATGCTTGCACATTGAATTTATAGCTGGAATGTATCGATTGACAGTTGAGATGTAGGAGCCCTCTACAAGTTCGTGACGTAGAACCTATTCCGGTCACAGCTGCATCAAGTTTTTTCCGAGGTAAGCGCAATTGTTGAGCGGCATTCTCAGTTATTAAGTTAATTTGAGATCCCTGATCTAGGAGACCCCGTAGCGTTACGTAAGTTCCGTCAGCTGATTTAACTTTGACCAAGACTGTAGTCAGTAAGATTTCAGTATTGTTGGTAGTCAAGTGATGAGCTGCTGGTTGTGTTGATGTTGACGGTCGCGAGTTTGTGGTTGAGTCATCCTTCTTTTCTGCAGTCGGTTCAGATTCAGAGGGTTTTTTCGTATGCAGTAATGTGTGATGTTTTGAGTTACATTCGCGGCACGTTTTTCTTGAGTTGCAATTGTTGTTGCCATGGCTGTACAAACAATTTTTGCAAAGTTTTAATTTCGCTACTGTTTTATTCCGTTGCGAAATATCCATGTTTATAAACTTGTCACATTGCATCAGCACGTGATCGTTATTGCAGAGAGGGCATTTTCCGAACGATGCATGGAATATTTTGGAATGTCCCACTTTCGTTTGATCTTCTGGCTTCTTAAAGTTGCTTTTAAACTTGTAGTTATGGCTCCAGCTCTTATTGTTCGGTCTCTGAGGTGTTTTATTCTCACCCGAGTCCTTTAAGCAGCTCTTTGCGGTTTCGTAAGCGAGGAAGTTGAGCTCCAGGAATTTAAGGAATTCGTCTAGGTCTGGCAATTCCCTATTGTTTTGCGTTTCCTTGGTATACTCGTTGAGTGTTATGGGATCCAATTTTTGTGACATCATGTAAACAATTATCGGGCCCCAACTGCTCACTTCAACTCCCATGTTTCCGAGACCATTTAGGCACTCGGTTATTACGTCATACATCCTTTTCAGGTTGTTGGCGTTGGGTTGCTGAATAGTAGGTAAGTGCTGCATAGTGCTCATGAACGAGGTGAACTGAAGTCGGCGGTTGTCATACCGATGAGATAGTATTTCCCAACAGGAATCATAATTGTCTGCACTGATTGACAGATGCTGGACGAGACGTTCTGCTTCACCTTTTAGTTTTGTCTTCAGGTGTTGCATCTTCTGCGCTTTGGGAATACTCGGATTGTTGTGTATTGTTTCAAGGAAAATGTCCTTGAAAGTAATCCATTGAACATATTTACCGGTAAATTCCGGTATTTCAATTTTTGGTGTCGATTGTTGTAAATGGATTTTGGACCAAATCTTACTGTTTAGGTCTCTTTTCAAGTTGTCGTATTTTTGTTCAATGGTTTCGTACTTTTCATTGTAATCTTCTCTCAGACTGGACCCCTTCAGCTCATCTTCAAGTTCCCAGTGTATCTTGTCGATGGATTGCCACTTTGATTTTAATGTAGCTAGATGTTCTTCGAACTCCCAATTTTCGGTTATGAAGTCGATGTTTATTTTTGACATTGCTTTAGTTAAAGCCTTAAAATTGCGTTCTTGCTGAGTGATGAGCTTCTTAACGTCGTCCTCAGTTTCTTCATCTATTAGCCCAGAAAGATCGAAGTTTAGGTCTTGTTTTGGTTGTTTGTTTTGAAAAGCCATTAGATCCAAAATATGCTTTTTAGTTGACTCGTACATAATCTTTGTTTTCGTGTAAACATCATTGTTAAAGTATCCGATGTTTTTATGTTCAGTGGTCTCCAACAGTATTTTATGCTGCTCTTCAAAGGTATCCCATAGTTCCTCTAAGTTCTTCAAACGTTTTTCTAGGTAATCAACGTTTTTCCTGGTTATGCTGTCCTTTTTATAGTTGGCGCACAACGTTTTGATATCTTCAAAGATGCCGACTTGTTTGGTAAGTAGTGCCATTGTAAGTCAGTAGTTTAAAGTTTGACTTAGGGTATGTAAGTCTAGTAGTCACGTACCTTAAGTTTAGTGCTAGTACTACTACAGTAATAAGTAGTAGTAGTAGCCGTAGTAGTAGTTGGCTTGTTGACGTAGTAGTCTTGTTTATCCGCTTGATCCACGAAAAGTTTCCAAGTATCACTCTTCGTTGGTTGTTAGAGCTCTTGTACTCTTTCTACGAATATGCGCGCCTTCTCAACTTGACTGGTGAGATCCGCTTGTGGAAGGCCAGCCAAGCCGATTCGCTGTCGTTTCAAGAGATACAATTACCCCAAACAGTTAAAGGTTCGAAGGACCATTTAATGTACGGGGCAGATTAGTTGCTGCACTGTACACTATAATTGTTGCGTGTTAGGTAGCGAGTGTGTCCAACATGTAAAACACTTCACGTAGTAATCCAGTTTATTTATTACAAGTATCGTACACTGTAAAAGGTTGGTGATTTCTACATGTATGTCTGTTCCGCGTGTTGGTAAGTTACACACTGAGTATAGAGAATTATTAGTCGTGACAAGTGAACTTGTTGATTCGCTTTGTCAGCAGTTTTGCAGTAAGGTCAATGTACGTGGACCGTACAATAAATAAATAAGTTTTGGCGCCATTTTGGTTCTGTACCTACTTGGATATTTTTAGCCAAATAGGAACTTAATTATTACTTATCTGTCTACATTTTAGCTTTTCTCCTGCTAGCATTTGAACTTATCAATGACAAACTCGGCAGCGACTCAGTTCAACACATTGTTTTCGGCCAGTAGCTTATTGTGCCACTAAAATATTAACCGCCATCGAAGGTCAATGGCTCGCTCGATAAAAATGACATCATAATCAAATTGCTTTTAGATTTCGAACGATAGAACTATTCCTTATTTGACATTCACTTTTTGCGGCAAATTAAAATAGCGGGCTGATATTTAGGGTACCGTACGTCCGAATACAAAAACGGAACCCTTATATAGGATCTCGAGTGTCCGTCTGTCTGTCGCTTACAGTCAATTATCGCCGAATCTACTACATAGACCGATTAAGTTGAAATTTGGTACAAATAATATCAATTCCTGTGACCCCAGCACAGAGATGTGACGTGAAAAGATGAAATCTGTATATGGGAGGTAATTTTTGGGGGGGAAGGCGAAATTTTTTTTTTTTTTTTGAAAACTGCATCGTATGACAATATCAAATGAAAGGTCTTGTTGAGAAGATCTTAAATGTATTTTTTTTGTAATTATAAAATAAATAGTTTCCAAGTTATTCAAGAAAATAGACGAAAATTGACCATTCCCCCCCGTATCTCCGAAACGACTGAACCTAAAATTTTGAAAAAAATACAGAAATAAGTTTTCTACTTAAGATTATAGGAAAACCTATATGAAGTCCATGATATTAAAATAACATGGTAAATCACTCAATATTGTGCGTACCAATCTTCAATTATTCGTCAGATTTAAAAAACGTGATAGGTAACATCGTACGGAACCCTCTTCACGCGAGTCCAACTCGCACTTTTCTTTTCTCGGCCGGTTTTTTTGTATTTAATTTCAGATGTTAGTTAAAAATGGTTATAGTGACTTAACCTTAAAAGATAGACAGATGCCCTCGCGGACTTTATTTTAGAACTTTTTATGAGGAATAATTCCGTAGTACATAATTGTTTACGCAGCGCACGCAACGGAAGCTCTCGAAAAGGAATACATTTTCCCGATTTTGAAACATTTCTCATTGCTGCTCCGCTCCTATTGGTGATAGCGTGATGTTATATGGTCTATTCAACACACAAATAATTTTTCAATTCGAACCAGTAGTTCCTGAGATTAGCGCGTTCAAACAAACAAACTCTTCAGCTTTATAATATTAGTATAGATACTTTTAGTAAGAAGACGTATTAGACAAGAATATTCCACATCTTCCGGGATTTCGAGATATCCCTAGGGATTTCGTGAAATCCCTGATTTCCTCATTTCACTGCGACATGAATAAACAAAACCTCATCATAACCTCACTCGTGCGTGACTAAAATCACAGCTAAAATGGTACTAGATTTTGTCCGTGCATTTTGTTTGAAAATATCAAACAAAAAGCTACTCGTATTTCATTTGAGTCAAATTTATTACCTACTGAGATAGATATCATAGATAAGGTATTGTAGAGTAATATACATTAACAAAAGCTCATCGAGTCTGACTCGTGACTAAAATAGTATATAGCCTTTGTAAATACGCAGCCGGATCATGGCCACGTCAGCTTGCAAAATCCAAAAAATATAGGCTCAGATTAGAGAATCTCTAAATTCCAAGTACCTACGCCACTGCGAATCAAAGCCAAGAAAATTTTCCCCGTTCGATTTCTACGTAAAACAAATGAACATCTCCAAGAAAACATTTAAATGTGTGCACTCACACATTTATAAAAACGTGGCTTCAAATAAAAAACGTTAAGTACGTTTTCCTTTGAACACAGAATCTAGAATATTTTATAATCTAAAAAATAACAGGAAACCAGTTTAACACTCACGTCACGAGGCTCCATTTATTAGAACGGCACAAAATTTCAACACGTTGCTGCGTTGTGAAAAGGAGGAAAATTAGATCTCTGTACCTACATAATGTTTTTATATGACTTCGTACCTATTGAAATGTTTTTCCGAACTTGAGGTTGGGAATACAAAGTTTCTTGAAGCAGTGGCGTGTGTTAAGGTAAAAGTCTCCAGTCTCTTTGTATTGAACAAGTAGGTTGGTAGGAAACGGCTAAATTCAAATTGAAATTAAATATAGGTCCCTACTATGTTATAGGAGTTCTGTAACTCGCCAGTTTTTAGTTTTATTTAAGTACCAGAAAACCTCTTAAGCAACATGGTGGAGCATACGTTAAAGATCTGCCCCGCTTGGGCATGGGCAGAGCAACGCCCGTATCCTCTTGGAGGTGATAGGCAAGAGTAGGCAGGATGCGTGAGGGAGAGGACAGCGAACTGCGATTTTTTTTCCAAAATGAGCCGGTTCGATTCCTGGCTAGTATTATTGATTTTTCTAAAATCCAATGATGCAGTTTTAGTTTTCGTCAAAATCGGCCTCGAGACTCCTATCAACGTTTTTCGATATTCCTCATAGTTTCGGATATAGCCATCCACGCCCAGTTGAAAAAATGACCCTGTATACTTATAAAGTCTTATATTTTTTCTGGTCTGGTCGATCAGCTGGAATCTACATATAGATAAAACATCAATGCAGTGGAAACATCCAGCCTAGAATTTAATACCTAAGTGTGATAATCAACAAGATAACAACCATTAATCCTTTTTTATCAGACATGCACGTGTTGATTCGACAACAATAAAAAAAAACCGGCCAAGTGCGTGTCGGGCCACGCACAGTGTAGGGTTCCGTAGTTGCCCATCAAAATACTTATGCGAATTAACTAAACTGATTCGCTGAATTTAATTTTAAAAAGAAGAATTTTCAAAATCGGTCCAGGAGTCTTTGAGAAATCGGGGAAAATACATAAAAAAAAAGATTACGACGAATTGAGAACCTCCCCCTTTTTTTGAAGTAAGTTAAAAATAGTTGAAGGTAAAACCTACCTATCCCCAAAAAACATACCGTAAAAACATACCTATTAAAGCTGTAAAAATAAAGTTGACAAACTTACATTTGCAGTTGAAGAGCATGTTCTCCGATACATTTTGTTTAGGAAAATATGTTATCCAAGTACATTTTATAAGTTGGTCGACTATTACTCGTAAAGTTGTAAAGCCTACTTAGTCATGATAATTTTCTTTTAAACTTCGTTATATATACTACTATTGTGAATTTTTTCATACCCCCAAACATAACCGTTTAGCTGGTAGAGGGGGGGGGACACTAGAGTCGAGCAAAATTTAGCACTTTAAAGCTTAATATTTCACAAACGAATTTTTTTATCAAAAAATTGTTAATGGAAACTATCAATATTTTTTAAAGACCTATTTAATGATACCCCACACTAAGGGGTACGCAAGAAAAAAAAAAAACATCCCCACTTTACGTGTACAGGAGGTACCCTAAAAAAAAATATTTTACGAGATTTTATTTTACCACTTTTTCGGCACAACAAATCCGTATATTTACACCAAATTACAGCTCTCTAGGACTGTGCGTCTCTGAGCTAAACTGCGGACAGACGGACGGACGGACGGACATGGCGAAACTATAAGGGTTCCTTGTTGACTACGGAACCCTAAAAATATATGATTAAGGAAGTACGTCATGGAGCACGCAAGCGTGACATTTTCATATTTATTCTGTTCAATTGTTGAACGATGATAACTACATTTTAATTTCCCGTGAATTATGCACTTTTTGATTGATGAAAATTACTTGGAAAATATTTTTTTATGATTAATAATAGAAAATATTATTCAATACTAGCGTTCTGCCCTGGCCTCGCGCAAGGTTGGTAATATACATAAGTAGTTCCACATATTGCATAAAAACCTTCCACTTCAATCACTCTGTTTATTCATGAAAACCGTATTGAAATCCATTGCGTAGTTTTAAAGTTCATCATCATCATATCAGCCGTAAGACGTCCACTGCTGAACATAGGCCTCCCCTTTAGACTTCCAGTAGGACCGGTTGGAAGCGGCCTGCATCCAGCGTGATCCTGTGGCCTTCATAAGATCGTCTGCCCACGATCTAAAGATATAAGCGACATAACTATAGACAGACATAAGCAACTACATTTTTAAAACTTTGTAGGGGAACAATGTAATGTAGTATGAAGTAAAGGAAATGGTCACGGGACTGTCTTGGTCGCGGGTCCGTCTCATGAGGTAACCGTGGCCCAGGAACGTAAAGGGCTATTGAAGGATCACCGTGGATTTTAGTCAGTACGAGTCGAACAGTCCTCCCAGTCCCACCCTGGGCGGGAGGACTTATTTGATGATTTTACCACTACAAAAAAAAAGCCTTGGGTACTGCCTACCTCTATGGAAAAAGGCGTGCCCTATGATGAAAAAAATGGTTTAACTTTTGATCAAAAGCTTCAAGCGCCATATTTCACTTCACGAATTATACAAAACCAGTATAACCTGACATTTCATTGTGCGGAAAAACTACACAAAGTGAGGCCAAGGTAGACTGGGTATTTTGATGTCTACTTACCTAGGTCACGCAAACGACAGATAATTGATTCCCAGTAGTTTTTTCCGAAGGTTTAACAAAACAACCGACTAGGTACTTGTTTATTTAACTAATAATCGTGTAGGTCATGGACGGCCTTTATTGAACTTTCGATTGTTTTTTTTTCTAGTAAATTCCAAAGCTCTCTATATGACAATAACTACCTACAGCCATAAAATCTGCCAATTCTTGCCAACTTACAACTTTAGATAAATTCAGCTAGTTTTTTCATTAAAAATTAACTAAAAAAAAAAAAAACTCGTGTCATAGTGTTAGTGACCATACTCGTCTGAAACGGCTTGACCGATTTTTATGAAATTTAATATGCATATTCAGTAGGTCTGAGAATCGGCTACTACTCGTATCTATTTTTCATACCCCTAAGTGATAAGGGTTATCCACTAGGGTGTCCCGTCGATGTATGAAAAAAATTTTTTTTCAAGCTACACAATCGCAAGAGGTATCAAAACTTGCGTAATTTTATATAGATTACGAATATGCTAAAAAAACTATAATTAAGTATTATCTTTAGGGCTCTACCGGAGCTTGAAGTTTTGTAAATTTTCATTTTTACAGACAGAAACCGTATGGTTAACAGAATATAAAAATCAGTTAAAAAGGGTATTTTATTATTTATATCAGTTAAACAAAGCATTAGAAAAGAAATTTAAGCTTCTAATATTATTCAAAACGTGAAATTCAAAATTATTTTAATGTCAAAATTTAGCACTTCCATTCAAATCCGTTCTAAGTAACTATCTCTTAAAGTTTCGTCAGTTAGACTTTATGAGGCCTCTGTTATGGTTTAATACATCTTCCCACAGCTTGTGTGTGACAGAAAAAGTCAATTATTTACAAGCTCTTACTTTTACCATGATTTGATGGTCCTCGTTATAAATACGTTTAAAAACAAGTGTTGCTGTCACCTAAAAGTTGTGCCACACACTCGTTTCGGTGTAATCTCTATTTTTTATTAATGGTTTAAATATCCTGAGTTTACAGCTACTTTTAGCTCCTCGAGCTTTTAGTATTCTTCGAAAAACCAGCTCCTGAATGTGATCTCTGTCATCATAAAGCGTGCTGGCAAGAAGGTTTTCTGATAAGCATTTCTTGTAGTGATAGAATTCACAACAGAGCTCAGATTTTCAAGTGAAATTCGAGAGTACAACATCAACCTCAACAACATCAACTTCAGATGTGAAGAATATGTTTGGCTCCATCCTTAAAAGACTTCTTTAGTTTGAAAAGGAACGAAACCGAACAATGTAGTTTACAAGCAGTTGTAAATTTTGTGATGGCTTAATAGTATTTAAGTAAAGCTGTAAGGTGCGATAGGAATCGACGATTTAATCCAAATAGTATTGATCTTTTCAGAAATAATCGAAAACACATCTAAATTGGATGGATTCTTTCTATTTTAATTTAACTTTAGGTCATTCTTAAAAAATAAACCATATTTTATGACGTTCCTTATAGTTGGTAGCTGTCGTTCGTCAAGTTCTTCGTAGGCCTCAATAAATCACAAGCAGTTTCATCCGCCTCGAACTCATTATTTAAGAACGATTTAACACAATAACAACCATAATTAGATACGAAAAAAACATTCGCAGGTCAAGTGCAGAAAATCATCGCGCTATGTAGAAACTGAAGGGTGTTTGCATGTCAAAAACTATAAAACCTTCCGTTTCTAAGGGTGCAAATAGGATTTTTGTGTATGGTATGACAACTTTTTTTTTTTTTTTTTTTTTTACGTGGCAAAATCATCAAATGAGTCCTCCAACCCCGGGCAGGGCGGGAGGGACTGTCAGACTTCTACTGACTAAAATCCACGGTGTCCTTCAGTAGCCTGTTATGTTCCGGGGTCACGGTAAGGAAATAATCCCGCGACCCCGATGGTATGACACCTAATTAATATAAAAAAAAATGTTTTTTAAACTATTATGTAGTTCAATAGCCAAAATTAGGGACAACTAAATATCACAATAAAAATGTCAATTTTTCGTAACTTTGCAGACCGGTAGAGCCCTAAAGATAAAATTTGACATTTTTTAAATTATTTTTCCAGTAATCTACAATAAATTACGCAACTTTTGAGACGTCTTGCGTTGTGAAAATCTAAAAAAAAAATTTTCGGGACACCCTATTATCCACCCCTAACATATTTTTTTTTTTGGTATAATTTTTTTTATAATGTGGCACTAGAAATAATTTATATGGCAAAACAACGTTTGCGGTAAAAGCTCAAAAGTACTTTAAAAGTTGTTGTGCATATTTAATTTGACACGTACGTAACTACTTTACGATTGGCGCAGTCTAAGCTCTTTGACTGCTTTAGGCTGTGGGAAAGAGATGGCGCTAGACGACTTCTATTGCTCTCTCTCTTTCCCACAGCCTAAACTGGATCGCGTTAAGAGCTCGTGGTAAGGCCTCTGCACTGTGTTTCACAGGTTCGATTCCCGCATGAAGTACCTAAAAAATTTAATCTGCGTGTTATGAGTCTGCCGCGTTGTCTCAGACACAACCACTGAGCAAGGAGTCCTGGATTTAATACTTGGGTTTTTTTTTTTTTAAAGACTACCCCACATTACGAATTTCTCCTGTATCGTGGGTGCGTTTACAAACATAGAAACTCACATACACAAACACCCAGTCCCGGAACAACTACTTGTAGGTCATATAATTTTTTTTCCGTGCGGGGATTGAACCCGCGACACGCTGCAGTCCCATCGCTTAGCCACTGCGCTAACCGTGCCGGTTTGGGTTTATCATTTAGAATTCAGAGTCTGGATTTGTTCCGGAATTATGCCTTTTTGTGCCTATTGGCCTTGTTTTGTTCTGTCTCCTGAAACTATGTAATATTGTAATGTACAGTATTTTTCCTACTCCTCCACTATTATTTTCTTATTAATTTCGTTGCAGGATCCAAGACAGGTAAATTCATTCTCCGGGACGCGTATTTCCAAAGGCTATACTATTTCAGTCACGAGTCGGACTCTAATCGATGAGCTTTTGTTTGTGCATATTTCTCAACAATACCTAATCTATCTCAGTAAAAAACTTGACTCAAATAGATTAGCTTTTTGATTTGATATTTTCAAAGAAAATGCACGGACAAAATCTAGTTCTATATTATTAATATCACTCGAATAGCTAGACTTTTGGCGAGTTATTTTTAAACATTAACATTAAAGCGGTTATAGTCTGACTCGTGACTGAAATAGTATAGGCTTTGGAAATAGGCCTCCGGGACACGTCGAGCTTCATTGTCTCGGCGCTTTTCTGGTGGTTGCCACAGTTGATTCTGGCTTCCAGGAGTAGCAGTGGTTTGGGAATAGTGTGGTGGGATTGTCCCATAATTATAATGGGGGCGAACTGGCGAAATGTTGGTGTAGAATTAGGTACACACGGCTCAAGCTATACAAAACAAGTATAAGCTGATCGTTGTATGCACGGAATGATCATACAAAGCGAGACCACGATAAACTGGTGTTGTACAGCTTTATGTGTAGCCGTCCGTGTGTACATCTATACCCTCTTCGGGGATTACAAGTGTGATATTCGTGTGTAATTTTATCAGTAGACTGATTTCAGTAGAAAACACGTGTAGAAATTGTAGAATAGCATGATTGTAGCATATTTCAGGCAGTGCAAAGGGCAAGAAGATATAGATAAACTGTAATATGTATGGTATTCGTAGGTATGTAAATATAGCAAATTATGTCAATAACCAAAACCACCACAAGCAAAAGCACCAGGATGCAATTAATTTAAATGTGTGAATTTTTAGACTTATGGTTTGAAGTGCCGTAACTAGGCTGTGCCCAGTGCGAGCTTCTTTAACTGCATCCTGGGTTGGCCATAGGCCAAGTGCCGTCCTGATCTGGCCAAGTGCGGTCCTGTTCTGGCTAAGAGCGGTCCTGTTCGGCCATATCTACGGCCGACGCTTTGGGAGTCTGCGCCCTGTGCCTTTGACACACCCTTATTTTCGGCATTGCTGGTTAGTATTTTTTTTTTCTTATGTACCTATCTAATTAGCAGTAACTACATTGCTTTTAAAACAACCAATATTTCGGTGTTATCTACCGATATTATGAAACTTCTGCAGGTGAGTAATTTTAATCCGTTATACCGAAATAAAATAAAATTAATTAATTAAAATAATACGAACGCCTCAGGTCAACGAACACGAGGAAAGTCTCCGACAAAAGCTGGTAACTAATAAAAATACCGGTATTGTTTACCTCATGTCTGGGCAACATCTTTCAGTAGGTACTCAATTATAAAACGCGTTTGTTTACTTCAGCCATTCCATATCGTGGGTCGTGGGATGTTCAGTGAACCCGCTACTACGACTATACGGATCGCTAAGTAAATAAACGTAAGTAATGGCGGCTCCTTGGCGGCTCCAAACTATTGCCGTGAATTCGCGCCGCGAATTCTCGCCGAGAATTCTGTTCACTTAGATTAAAGTTTTTTAATCTAAGTCTGTTCATGAATGTGGAGGGCACGAGGGTGGATCTCCAAAACGGGCGTATTCGTGTGATCGCTCTGGTGCTTTTCAGATATTGATATTTAACGGTAATTATGTATCTCATTAAAAAGTATGATATTCAAATAGTATATTTTTAGTTTTGGCCTTCAATTTACACTAACAGTTATGGAAATATTAAGAGCGTATATTCCGAAAGCTGGCAACGTCGCAAATGGTTGTCAAATATTAACAAGTTTTAATTAATTTAGCATTGTTACTGTATGAAAATAAGAAATATGGCTCTGTAGTGCACTAAAAAATTGATAAGGGAATGCAATAATTAATATCGTAACACCGAATATATAGTTTTAGATGTAGAAAAAGCATTTGGAAGCTTTCCAAATGCCTTTTATACACCGGAAACGGTTACAACATCAAATTCAGTGTTTTAATTGCATTCCTATATCATTTTTTTAGTGCACTACAGAGCGATATTTCTTGTTTTCATACAGAAAATTTGCCAAATTAATTAAAACTTGTAGTTATTTGACAGCTTTTTGCGACGTTGCCAACTTTCAGAATATGCAGCCTTAAAGTTCAAAAAATTTCGCGACCAGAGCAATCATAATTGGTGCCAGAGCGATCATAAATGGTCAAACCAATTTAAAAAAAAAAGAATATTGATAAAAAATTATTAGTTTTGGCGTTTTTAGTCTTATTCAGTTGGTATACGTGTAACAAGATAACATGTAAGTGATACCTTTTCTTCCGGAAGTCGGTGGCTTTGTTTTTTATTTCACTGACTATGGCCATCCGACTTCCGAAAGAAAAGTTATTTATACTTTTTTGTGTTTGGTTTTCAAGTCGGTTCCTTTTTTTTTCAAAAATCTTTTTTTTTGCCTTTTAGTTTAGATATTCAATTAAATCGGTGTCTTTGAAAATCTACAATACAAGTCAGCAAAAAAATGGATGTAGATATGTGGGTAATGTCACAAGATATCCATTAGTTTTACCGTTCATCATCATCATCTCAGCCATAGGACGTCCACTGCTGAACATAGGCCTCCCCTTTTGATCTCCACATATACCGGTTGGAAGCGACCTGCATCCAGCGTCTTCCGGCGACCTTTATAAGGTCGTCTGTCCACCTTACTGGTGGTCGTCCTACGCTGCGCTTGCTAGTCCGTGGTCCACTCTAATACTTTTCGACCCCATCGGCCATCTGCTCTGCGAGCAATATGGCCTGCCCATTCCCACTTCAGCTTGCTAATCCGGTGGGCTATATCGGTGACTTTAGTTCGTCTACGGATCTCCTCATTTCGGATACGATCACGTAGAGAATCACCTAGCATAGCCCTCTCCATAGCTCGTTAAGCGACTTTGAGCTTTGAGATGAGGCCGATAGTGAAAGACCACGTTTCGGTGCCGTAACTCATCACTGGTAACACACATTGGTTGAAGACTTTCGTCTTGAGGCACTGAGGTATGTCGGACGAAAAAACATTGCGTAGGTTCCCGAACGCTGCCCAACCGAGTTGGATTCGGAGGGTGTCCTAAGTACTGTAGTAACTGGACTGCTTGTCCTAAGTAGATATATGAGTCAACAACTTCGAGTACCGAGTTTCCAACAGAGACTGGGGTGGGCACAACATTGGCATTTGACATAATTTTCGTCTTGTCCATGTTCATTTTCAAGCCCACCCGTTGTTAAACTCGGTCGAGGCCATCGAGCATCATGCTGAGTTCCTCCATCGACTTTGCCATGACTACGATGTCGTCGGCAAACCGAAGGTGAGTGATGTATTCGCCGTTGATGTTGATGCCAAGTCCTTGCCATTCCAGGAGCTTGAAGGCGTCTTCCATTGCGGCAGTAAACAGTTTCGGGGAGATAACGTCCCCTTGTCTTACGCCTCTTCTCAATGGAATCGCCTTCGTGCTCTGCTCCTGTACTCGGACCGACATGGTGGCGTTATTATACAAGCACTTCAACACCTCGATGTACCGATAGTCAATACGGCATCGCTGGAGTGACTCAAGTACCGGGCCCCATGTTTCCACCGAATCGAAGGCTTTCTCTTAGTCCACAAACGCTAAGCATAATGGCAAGTTATACTCTTCGGTCTTCTGTATAACTTGCCGCAGCGTATGGATGTGGTCTATGGTACTATAGCCTCTTCGGAAACCGGCTTGTTCGGGAGGCTGGAAGTCATCAAGTCTGTGTTCGAGACGGTTCGTGTAATTATAATTATATTAAAACCGTTCCCAGAATAAAACTAACACTTTTCTGAAAACCGCATCAAAATCGGTTCAGCCAAACGCGAGATAATCGCGGACAAACATTCATACACACATACAGGCCGAACTGAATGCGAATCTCCTTTTTTTTAAGATGGTTAAATAGTTTTATAACGTACAATTAATGCAAAATATCATTGCTCTGGTCTTTTTGGACAGAGCAATCACAGCCATATCGATCAGAAAAAGTCACAAAATCATGAATATAGCCGAATTTAAAAGCAGTAGAAATGTATAATTACGTGTCATAAAAACCATCATAAAGATCATCCAATTCACATAAAAAACAAATTTACAAGCTTAATATTGAATTTGAATAACGTGCCATATCAATCATAAAATTCGAGAACCAAATCCAGAGTAATCATAAACTTGCCTTCGTGAACTTACCTTCGCGGATACGTGGCACAAAGGTATCCTCCTCAACGGTTAGACCACTGCTGGTGCTACCCAGCGAGAGTGGAATAGAGTGTCTATAACGCGTAACTAGGCATGAGCGCGATGTTTTACCTCAGCGCAGAGCGATGAGATAAAATGCCCGGACACGAATTTAAATTCAAATTGTGGCAAAAGTATTTATAATAAAACTACAAGTATTTTATAACAATGAAGATTAACTATGTATTTCTTATGTTATCTAAATAAGTTGTTTCATATGTAGCTTCTCATTAAAAAAATAAAGAATATTTTTTTCATTCAATCGGGAGTGAGGACAACCCAGAGCGATCAGGATTTTAGGGTTTAAGATTTTTTTTTAAATATTTTAAATAAACTTATTCATAATATTAGCCTTGTACCAGGTAGATTAGACACTGAACTGCATATAAAAAAATATTTTGAAAACGTTTTTCAATTTTAAAATGGGTTTATACAGCCCGACGCGACACGAAAAAAAATGCCTCTGGAGATCGACCCACGACTTTTGCCGAGAATTCTCGGCGTGAATTCACGGCACTAATGTGGAGCCGCCAGTACATACTCGCAATCAGCGTGTGTGTTTACCATGAGTTGTTTGGCGCTCTCATTGGCCCACTCCAAGGTTGTATGAACTTTCAATCAATGAGAGCGCCAAACGCGGTCGATGCGTATGATCGAGTATCGTAATGACAACTCACGGTATGGGTACCCATACCATGAGTTGTGGACCGCATTTGGCGCTCTTATTGGTTGAGAGTTCATACAACCTTGGGGAGCGGACCAATGACAGCGCCAAACGCGGTCGATATCGATGATCGAGTATCGTAATGACAACTCATTGTATGGGTACTGATGTACGAATGTGGATGAGGCAAAGGAGTATGCAAGGATCGTAGCCGTAGCAGGACGCGCGCTATGTAGTTTCATCCGTTTCAACGTATCCCCATGGGAAGAAAACTTGAGTTTATTTAAGTATGATGCGATGCGACTAGTGAGTTGACGCACAGGTAAATCGACCGAAAAACGCGTGGGAAAACCCGGTAGGTTCAGTACATCCCATTTTATGAGTAGATAGTATTATCTATTTATAACAATAAGTATACATATTGTGATATGATAGAGTCATCAAATGATTACAATATTGATAAGTTAAAAAATAATTTACCAGTTTCCGTTAGTACCTACTTATGTATATATAGCTGTACGTGATGTGCTAGTTATAATATTGTATATTTAATAATGTAATTTTGAAGATGGACTCATTTCAGAATTGGTCATTTAATATTTAATATCTGGTTGACCGAGCTTCGGTCGGTTTTAAAATGTCTATATCTTGGGAACCGAGCTTTTCTTGAACCTGGGACCTTGATAAATCGATTCCTTGAGCCGAAAAACCCATAATCTGTAACTTTCATGAAAATCCTTGGAGCCGTTTCCGAGATCCTGATTATATGTATATATAAATATACAAGAATTGCTCGTTTAAAGATATTAGATAGATTTACTTAATTCTGTGACCTTATCACATCACAAGATTTCTGTATATTACCAGCGTACTTGAAGTACAATATTTACGTTTATTGTGAGGAAAATCGAAAAAGCGCCATCTTAACTGTACGAATGAGGAACTAATTTTTAAACGTCACAAAAACGGGAACAGTCCTGCCTGATTAACTGACTCTGAACTTAATGGAACTGGTACTTACTTTAGCCCACGGCTTCTCTCCACTATCTCTTGCTTAGGTAGGTATACAATTTTTTACTCATCATCTATCTCTGTATCAAAACAAAACATGATAAAATCTTATAAGATATTGCCAAGTTTTCCTTGAAGCCTCGCCCATAAACCCAACAAAGATGAATCAAAGAAAAAATCTCGTAAAAGGAAAACAATTATAGAATTTAATGGTATAATTAGTTTTCCATAAGAAGTACACCAAAAAAAAAATCTCAATACTTCTAACTTTAGAAACTTTTAAATGATTAATTAAATTAATGATTTTTTGCATATTATTCTCACATTTATGTTTTGTTGTTTCATGTTATGAATTATCTTTAATTTAGAAATTCTGTTGGACACAACATGAATCGACCCTTTGAATGTTCTTAATATTATGTGTACCAAAAAATATTAAAATTAAAAAACTTTGGAGCCGTTCGAAAGAACTGGTTTACAGATGTATTTTTGGAAGTATAGGTAAAAATAAATACTTCCAAAAATACATCTGTAAACCAGTTCTTTCGAACGGCTCCAAAGTTTTTTCCCCGAGTTTGCTTGATGATAGTCAGTAGGTGATGTTTTTTAGTCAACAACAAGCTAGACATTTTAAGTATAAGGCGGTGTCCTTCCTTATATCATTTGTGGACATTTCTCAATTTTAATTTTGTTTTATTTTAATTTAAATTTTTGTAAGCATGTTCCATTCATTATTTTTATGACATTTTCATTTTTAGTATTATTTAATTTTGTAGATAAGTTAAAATCGTATGTAATATAAATTTTGCGTGCCTATTTCCAGGCAGAATGTACATGGCTCAATTCTATGTATTCCACCTATAATTTAATGTAACCTACATTCTATGCAAATAAATGATTTGATTTTATTTGTGTCCTGTGTGAGCGACAAATACGACGCGACGCGACGCGATTCAAACAATTTCAACTACTATTACAATATTATTTTAAAATTTACTTCGTGTCGCGTCGCGTCGCGTCGTATTCGTCGCTCACGTCACGCAGGACACCACGTAACAATCAAAAATCTTGAACAACCTGTTTCGTCCAACCTCTTTTGAATGCTGACGACAATAATAAAACACGTAATTCTAAAAGACTAGGTTCTGCCTGCGACTTCCTTTGAAGAAGTTTTGACCCAGGCCTTGTTAGTACAAAAAAAAAGAGTTACAAAAGTCCAACCGGAACGACAAACAAACAAATAAACAAACAAGAAAATTGAGTGTATAAAAACGTTATAAAATTTTGAGTAACTCTATTGAAATCTGCGTGCAGCGTCGCGTCTTGGTGTGACTTGACCCTTTCTGCTCGGAACCACTGATTCCTGAGAACCCCATAATACAAACAAATATTACCTATCTAGTCTTTATTATGTTGAGTATACTTAGATGAATATTTAGATTTAGGTACCTACGTTTGCACCAAAAATGCCTAAAAACCAATGATATTATAAAGACCTCTTTTTATTTATAATATCATTGCTAAAAACAGTACGTTTTGGTCTTTGACATAATTATTCAAAAACGATTGCCTCTGATATCATAAACTTGCGTACCTACCGAATTTTAAAGATAATTTTTGTTGTCCGATTTAAACAGCTTCTTATATGTACTGAATCAAATAGGCGCAGGCAGGTTCAAATTAGGGTTGCCAACATTTTTTTGTCTGAATATAGTATTTTTTTGAAAAAGCCATAAAAAATATAGTACCTACGCTTCAAAAAATATAGTATTTTAGTACGGAAGAATAATAAAAACTTTAAAAAAAAATGTAACCGCCTTCAAAAACAACCACAAAAAAGGGTAAAATCACCTACAAAACTTTTCTTTCGGAAGTCGGTGTTTTTTTTTATTAATTTCATTGTTTTTTTGCCACCGACTTCCGAAAGAAAAGTTGTGTAAGCATTCAAACTACTGAGTAAATTCCACGGTGATCCTTTATATTCAGTCACTGATAATTCAGTCCCGCGACCCTCACTAGAAATTTCTCCCTGTATCGTGGTTGCGTTAACCGATTCGTTGCGGAGGGCACGTTTCAGTGCCATCACTTTCTTTTGCGTGTGGCGTTAGGCACGGATGTGTGTCATTTTAAAGTCGATAGTAACTCCTTCAATTTTGTTCGACGCCACAGGTAGAAGTTAGCGAAATTAGACATCGCATAACCACTCCGCTTTTAAATGGATTTGTGTAGTTTAGCCTTATATTTAATTCTACTTTGAAATCCGCGTGGGGTCGGCGTTCAAAACAAGACTGGTTTTGACACGTTCCACATTGGCGGGGGAAGAATTCAGAGATGTTCTGAGTGACTAAATGTCATCCTTGTCTCTTCTACTACACGTTGGGCAAGTGTGAGCTAGACAGGCATAGTTTTCACAGACTTTTAACGGTTTATAAGAAACGCGGGAACTGGCGGGAACACTCGACTTATTTTGATGGCTTGACAGATGGCCAACCTATGACAGCTGAGTGGCGAATCGGTTAAAAACATAGAAACTCAAATACAAAAACACCCAGACCCGGAACAACTACTTGCAGATCATACAAATATTTGTTCCGTGCGGGGATCGAGCCGGTGACTCGTAGCGCAGCAGTCCATCGCTCAGCCACTGCGCCAATCGTGTCTTCAATAATGGTTGGTCTTATCGTTGAAAGCGATCTTTTCAAGACAACCTTTGATATATAGACTGGCCTGTTGGTCTAGTGGTTAGTGACCCTGACTGCTATGCCGGAGGTCGTGGGTTCGATTCCCACCCGGGACAAATGTTTGTGTGATGAGCACGATCATTTGTTCTGTGTCTGGGTGTAATTTATCTATCTATACATATAATAAATTTGTAGAAAAGTGGTGTCTGTACAATTGAAATATACAAATAAAAAGTAGCAGGGGTTGTTATTTTATCGATGCCAATGACAATGACAATAAAGCCAGGTTTAATTCTCTTTGATCGATGCCGAACCCGAAACTGTAATTAAAATTTTTTTTGTCTGTTTGTCTGTTTGTCTGTGTGTTTGTGCACGCTAATCTTCGGAACTACTGGACGGATTTGAATGATTTTTTTTTGTTGTATAGGTATTAAGTCCGGTTAACATATAGGCTATAACTTATCTTGGAAACTTGAACACCTGATGCAGAACCGCAACAGACCTGCTTAAATATAAGAGATACAGAAATGGTGCCATAGCAAAAATTGTTCCACGTGATGAGCATTTTCTGCTGAGTGAATAAAATTGAAGATCCTGGACACCTGATGTGGAACTTCAAGAGCCCAGCTACACTATAACATACCTATACAGGAATGACGTCTTAGCAAGAGTTGTTCAGCCTGATGAGCACCTTCTGTTGATTTATAAAAATTGAAGATCTGGAACACCTGATGTGGAACTTCAAGAGCCCAGCTACGCTATAACATATACAGGAATGACGTCTTACCAAGAGTTGTTCAGCCTGATGAGCACCTTCTGTTGATGTATAAATATTGAAGATCTGGAATACCTGATGTGGAACTCCAAGAGCCCAGCTACACTATAACATATGTATAAGGGAATGACGTCTTAGCAAGAGTTATTTAGCCTGATGAGTACTCTCTGTCAACGTATAAAAATTGAAGATCTGGAACACCTGATGCGGAACTCCAAGAGCCCAGCTACACTATAATATTTAAAGGAATGACGTCTTAGCCAGAGTTGTTTAGTCTGATGGGCATTTCCTGTTGTCTTACAAAAATGAAAGATCTGGAATCGTCTCGCGCATCCCGTTGTTTTCCCGTCCCCAGGCTCCTAGAATTCGACATCAGACGTTTCAGTTCTTCGATTTGTATATTTAGAAATATAATATAAGTATGTTTATCAGTTGTCTAGTACCCATAACACAAGCTCTGCTTAGCTTGGGACTAGATGGCGTTGTGTGACAGTTGTGGAATATTATTATTATTATTATAGGGTGACTGGTAATTAGTGTATGATACTTAAACACGTGATTGTGCTCATGATAACAAACAATTTTTACTATAGGAGCAAAACCGAAATCGTGAATAAAATATCAGCTGTTCAGTACATTAAGCAAACATAAATGTACTTTGACTTTCAAATAAAATCAAGGAAAAACATTCAGCGAGTTGTGTAAACGTTTCATTGACCGCGATATCAGGCCAGCTGTTCATGAAATAAACGGGAATTCCGACAATTCAGAACATTTATACAATCATTGAACTGGCGGTGTTGATGACCTTGTGACCTTAGTCATCGTTATTCTAGAGAATAATATCAAAATATCCTAATCTATCTTTTCTTTCGTGTGTTGTGTTGTCTTACTGGGTTGTGGAGGTCAGTTATGTATGCAGATAGTCAGTAAATACTGATATTCAGCTACATACGGTTCGTCTGGGATCCCTAAAAAGTAGGGAAAATGCTAGACAGATGATGATTATTATAAAACTAAAACACTATCTTGTCTGTAAGTAAGTGCGTAACATCGGAACGATCTGCACCATATTATCAGATAATGCTTTTGCTATGCATTTTTGAGATAATATTAGACTTTAACCCCCTAAAGTTTCAACCAGGATAATCTTCGGACTAACCATACATTTTTAAGGATTAACCTTGGCGTAACTTTACTTCTCGTTTTATTAATAAGGGGATTACCCTTACTTACCACAAAAAAGTTGGGAATGTTCATAATTATTAACGTCCATCATCTGCATCTCGACAGTTAACGGCATTTCCCGATAGTCGGACCCGGAATTAGGTACCTAATGTTCGTTATTGTCCGGACAAGGTTTGTAGATTGTAGGTATGTCAAATTTTTTTGCTGTTGGTAAGGCTGTAATTTAATAGCCAAAACCAGCAATATAGCCTTACTAACTCAGCCTGCATTTTAACATGTGAAATTATAAAGAAAGTTTCTCAAATAATAATTTAATTAAAGTAGTTTGTAGGGAACAACATCATAGCATCATCCACCAACGTACATTTTTTACCTTATTCCTCATTATAAATTGGTATTTTGGAAAGTTCAACACTCTTTCTTGGAACTTGGAATCAAAACAATCTTGTTTCCTTATGGAGAACACGTTGGTCCTCTTTACTTCGCCAATGTACGTGCTTATTGACACACTGTGATCTTGTCATTCTTGTCAAACTCTCATCATGATTGACGTCACATTAGCGTGCTGCGAGTTTCCTTAACTGCGACCTAGGGGGGTATTACAACGAGTGAAAATGACAGAGCTATACAAGTCGTCTAGCGCCATCTCGTTCACTCACTGGAACAAGCCTAGTTTTAAGACGTTGTAATACCCCCCTGGTGGCCTAACATGACGTCTTAAAGCGTGAGTGGTTCCGCTCAGGGAACGAGATGGCGCTAGACGACTTGTATAGCTCTGTCTCTTTCCCACAGCCAAAAGACTCACGCTTTAAGAATTCATGGTAGGCCACCAGCAGGGCTATTGGCTAACATGATAGTCACCGACCGCGGTTGTCCACTGAACTTGGATGGCTTGATACCTGTTATGAGGCTAAGTTGAGGAGTGGAGTGCCTCAAGAGCGTTAGAATAGTTGATTTTAGGGAACATTAATTATCAGTTTCATTGCAAATGCAAAAGCCAATACGAAATTTAACTTTTGACAGCTATTTGATGATCACCACACAGACACCGAGATACGCAATAGCCCCGCAGGTCTAGCCAATAAAATTGTAGTCCTGTTTTTTTTTTTATTGGCATCTCGCTGCTCAACTTAGAGGAGGTTGTGATTGTGAGCTGTTCAACAGGACTTTTCTGTGGATGCCTTAAATGAATCTAAGGCCTCCAGTCAGGGGCTTACAACTAAATAATTAAAAATTAAGTGACCACACGCTAAGGGCACCCCCTGTGGGATACGAACCTCGGCTTAGGGCGTCTCTGAGGAAGGACAGCAAGGGACAGGCTGGATTTGATACCATTATTTAGGGGCTAATTTAAAACTACAGGCTCAGCATCGCGGGCTGGCTCTTGCAAGGGTCGGGGAGGGTGTAATTCTGGGTCATGTATAGTTTGTCTGTGCACTGAGCCGGGCACCGTAATGACACATCATTTTCGACCCTGTAACACATCAAAAAAACTTTAGAAAATCGAGTTCTTATATACCTAAAGATTTATTTTTGCTGATTATATCATCCAAAAAAAAATGTCGGATTCCTCAAGATGTTCGTCATTTTGAGAGCAGCACAGGCGGTGCGGTGTTGGAATAAATTACACAAGTAATGCGCTTACCTGAGTTCGAACCCACGACAAAACATAAATCGGGGTCATTGCCACCGGACTTCTGCACTACTTTTAGAATATTACGCTCGCCCTATTTACATGGCATAATATACAACGTGTAACACCAAATGCGCAAAACCTCTCGTGGGGTAACTCAGCCCATGTTACTGAACAATTTTTGTGTTAAGACTTTTGGAAATTCGCAAAAAAAAAAATGGTTTTTCATGCAAAATAAGAAATTAATCGGGCCTATCTGTATGAATTTTTTTTTTTGCGAAATTCCAAAAGTCTTAGAACAAAAATTGTTCAGTAACATGGGCTGAGTTACCCCACGAGAGGATTTACGCATTTGATGTTAACACGTTGTATAAACATACCTATATTTCAAAATATTTAGGTACGTAGTCGAACCACTATCGGGCTCGCCGCAATCGCGGCGGTAAGACTCCTCTCTGAGGAATGGCTGGATAGGCGTCACGGCGTCCTGACCTACCGCATGACTCAGGTCCTCACCGGACACGGAAGTTTCGGGTGGTACCTGTGTCGGATGAGGAAGGAAGAAACGCCCGGGTGTCACCACTGCGAGGTTCGCCCCGAGGACACAGGTGCAGGACTGCCCCGCTTTACGGCCAGCGGAGTCTTAGTTAAAAGGTCCCATTTTACCCTTTGGGTACGGAAATACATAAAAAATATGAATTACAAACAGTGTTTGAAATTCGTTAGTGGTAAGTAATCGATATGTTCATGTTTTTGTTCTATGTTCATGCGTAGGGGAACAGTGTATAAGACGTAGGGAATCGAGAACCGGTCCTTGTTGAAAGTCCCGGGATTTTCGGGACAGGCGTCCAAGGAACCGGGAAATCCCGGGATTTTCGGGACTTTCGGGACAAAAATGCATTTTTTCCATGGCATTAGAAAACAGTGAAAATAATAAGATAACTTTATGGTACAGTATTTATTCTGATTAAAATCATACAACCAATTTATTCGACGGCCTCATGGACATGGGTTTGCTCTAGCCTCTTTTCTATTCAGAGGTGGCAAATCTATTCACTCTAACTGTACTAACTATGGAAACTTGCAGTTCATCTAGATGTCCAATACTGGACATTAGATGTACCTAATGCAAGTAGGCCGGTGGAAAGAGGTTGTAGAATTCATGAGTTCGACCTATTTTAGGTCTCATCTTAGCACGACCGAACCCAATAAAAAAAACGAAAAGAGGGAGGGCTTCACACACAGCAGCTATAATGTATATTAATGTACATTACATCTCGGGATGTATAGCTTTAAATTATCTTGATGTATCACACACACAACAGGTAATGTAATGTATATTTCCCTACATTTCATAACATCCTTTTCGAAGAGAGATATACGGAAATGTATTGAGATGTATAGGTGTATCGAAATATAAATGTATATTTTCGTATCGCTCAGTACCTTAGATTCGAAGATGTGATGATAATATACATTATTGCTGCAGTGTGTGGTCTCCTGACGATTTCTATGGAAAGATGTAATGAGATGTATCGTGCTATAATGTACATCTTTACATTATTATTATTCCTTAAGCTTGCGTCGATGAGATGAGCTAAGCTGTAGAGTAACCATCCACCAGTTTCACGTTGCCAATTAGTCTAAGGAGCTCTGCATTCCACTGGGTCTAGTGCAGTAAGTTGTATTTATCTGAGCCATCCCAATGATTAAGTTGAGTAAGGTTGCTGCAATACTCCGTTAGAAAAAACATAAAAAACTTTGAATTTCGCGGGCTACTACGACGCAATCAATGCAGAAATGGGCTTGCACATATCCAGGTGTAAGGTATTGCTTCACTCTATTTAGGATGCCCACGTCAAAGTTGACACTGGATGTCAGTTCCATGCCCAAAAGCTCAAGGTCATCAGTTACAGAAACAGGAAAAATAGGAGTTGGTCCAAATTACTCTATAAAAGATGTAGTTTTGATTTACTCCTACTTCACTAAGGAAATATACGCCTGTATGTTGGTGGCGTTAAAAGAGAGAAGTTTCTTGTGTGAGCGAACAAGAAACTTCTCTCTTTTATGGGATACTAAGTATCAAATCTGTTTGCTCTACCATGGTCTCTCTGAAGCAATGAACTTCATCCCCATTGGATTTTGCAGTGGGCAAGTATGTCACTGAAACAGTACTGTTATCTACCTATCCAACAATACTAGGCTGAAGTGGGTAAGAAATGTGCAGCAAAATAAGAGTTGCAAAGAAAACAGATAACTGTTGAACTCCAGAGTCAATAACCAAAAGCTCAAAGGATCAGTCATCAACGACAACTCTGATTGATCGTTCACTAAGAAAGTCTGATATCCAGCTAAAAAAATTGAGATACCAAAAGCAAGGAAGCTTTTTGTCTCGAGACCCTGTCAAAGGCTTTCGAGATAATATAACTAGTACTACATTATCAACTTTTCTTCTCTGTCAACCACACTTGTATCTGAACATGTTATTCCGTATTTAACGGCGAAGTGAATAAATACCTTACATCCAATTTGATTCTTTTGTTATAAACAAGAATTAACAAGTTTAAAAAAATTATTTATACTGTTTTTCTGAGTCCCGAAAATCCCGAATTTCCCGATTCTCAGTCGCATGTCCCGGGTTTTAAAATATACTTCAAGAACCGGGAAATCCCGGGATTTTCGGGACCGGGATTTCCCGGTTCGATACCCTAATAAGACGGGAAGACGAGGCCGAGGTATGATGGGAAATCACTCACTTAAGTCAAACTTAACATAATACTAACGTAGCGCAAGCGCCTACAGAACGCCATTTGTTAATGGCCGCTTGCAAATGACGTCCTGATGGCGCTTGCACTACGTTAGTGTTGTGTAGTATGCCTAAAGAGTGTATGTCCCCATTAAAACTCGCGTCCCCACCTTATACACTGTTCCCCTACACGGCTCTATAGGTACGTTTCTACCTAGTCCCCCAGGGTATACAGTAGTAATGTTATTTACAGTATGTGTGCTTTCCAGAAACTTGTTGTACCTATTTGTTTACTTTCAGTTGTGTATTAAGTTTGATTTCATCACGGATTCAATTTCCAGGTTGGTGTTAAATTGAATTTTTCATTAGGTATTTCTTACCTGCAGTAGGAACATAATATACTTACTGATAGTGGTTAATCAATAACAAATGCCTTAAAGAAATGCACTTGATTATTAAAACTTAGATTCCACAGATTCCTAGTGGTCACTGAGGATTGAATACCCACATATATAATATATATATAATAATTGCCACAAATACAGAAGAAAAACTACCCCCATCATTAGATTCCTACGTAAAACAAGTGAACATCTCCAAGGAATACACGTACCTACATTTATAAAAAAGTGGCTTCACTTAAAACGTAACGTTTTGTTTCGAACACGAAATCTGGACATTTTATAATTGGATTAAAATTAATTAAATATCTAAATGTACCTAGTAGCGAACAGTAAACGTCAAGAATGCAATGAATCAAGGCAATCACATCAACATTCAGTAACCCAGGAAAACTTTCAAGGTAACACAACAGGCCGAAGTAGCGAACTGCACCGTGACGTCATATTTATGTAGGTAGGTAAACGTACAACTGCATTACTTACTTTTAACACTGTAAAGTAAGTAAGGAAGTGTTCTCTAGTTGCATAAAATGTGGTAAACAAAAGGTTTTATATCATATTTTAGGGCAGGACACATTCTGCCATTACAATGGCATGCAAATCAAAGATTATGACCATAAAGTAGTTTAAAACTAGCACAAATGTGTGATAAACAAGTTACAGAGAAAAGAAGAAAACATTACTAAAACTCATACAATACTGATTTTACCTCATGCAAGCTTTTGCTAGTGGCTTCGCTCGATCATTGCGCCCCCTTACATCCTAGGTTAGGATCAATGTAGATTTCTTCTGGTGAAATAAATTTTAAAATTCAGGTGCCCTGCCATAATTATGACGTCATAAAGCCAGAGTAGTTATAGTGTGGGAAAGAGACAGAGCTATACAAGTCGTCTAGCGCCATCTCGGTCCCTCACTAGAAATACTCTGGCTTTAAGACATCATGGTCGGCCACCAGTAATAGGTATATTGATAGCATCAATAAATATTAATAACTGGTTGTCCGAGCTTCGCTCGGTTTTTAAAATGTCTATGTCTTGGGAACCGAGCTTTTCTCGAACCTTGGACCTTGATAAATCGATTCCTTGAGCCGAAAAACCCCTAATCTGTAACTTTCATGAAAATCCTTGGAGCCGTTTCCGAGATTCTGATTATTACCTATATAAATGTACAAGTATTGCTCGTTTAAAGATATTAGATATTATGAAACTAGCAGCCCGGTACGTGCTTCGCTACTTTGACAGCAAAATCCCCATTAAAAAAATGATCCACCATCATCATCATCTGCCTAGCCTTTTCCCAACTATATTGGGGTCGGCTTCCAGTCAAACCAGATTCAAATGATCCACCATTTTATTGAATTCATTTGTTACAAAAAATGGGATAAATGAATGGGGGCTCGTGTCGCCAGAAGCATGTAAAGACTGTACTTGCAGGTACAGTATTGGCAATTTTTTGTGTCGTATCTTTGTCAATTTTGGACTGGTTTACGTTAAAGAAGAAAAAAGACGTTACCAAAAGAGTATTTGACATACTTTTTGGTATCTATAATCTATTATATCTGCCAGACTAGGTCGCGGGACTATCGAATAACCGTGGCCCCGTAACGTAAAGGGCTATTGAAGGACACCGTGGATTTTAGTCAGTACAAGTCTTACAGCTCCCGTCCTGCTCCGGGTGGGAGGACTCATTTGACGATTTTACCACGTAGAATAGAATTTTCATCCCCCATCTCGGAAAGAGTATTTTTGCTCTTCGATATCTGAGCGCAAAAGCCGTTTTTATCCTCTAGAGGATAAAGTAAATTGAATTTAGAACATTGTATTCATTAGAGAGTTGTAGCAGTAATGGCGGTCGGTGACCGCAACAGCTGATCGCTTGTTGTGGTGCCCACTTGACTTTCGAAGGTTGTCGTACCACATGAAATTTCAAAATTAGTTTTTATTTCATTTAGTTATTTCCTCGCTGAGGTGGGATGAAAAGTTACGTGTTGCACTCGAGTGCAAAGATTTTTCACCTCGTGCTCTTTTGATTTCGTCGCTACCGCTCAGGATTCAATTTTAGAATCCTTCGCTTGCTCGGTCATCAAAATTGAGCACGCAGTTAAAAAGCAACTTTGCACTCTTGTTTAACAAATAACGACGATTTCAAACACCCAAGTCAATCATCGCTAGACGGACAAAAAGCAGTCAGATTTGAATAAAAAACAACAATAGTTAGATGTACAGTACACACCATTGTTTCGTCTTGTTCTTGAACGCAAAAACCTTGAACTTCGACCTGCCAGTTCAAAATGATAATCATTATGACATCAGGGTCGTGAGGTTCCAGGAAACGAATCATTCTAGATCTTGCATTGTTCTTTGGGAGTCAATGTGCTTTGCTTTGTTTCTAACTACTGGCATGCGGCTAAATGCAGTGAGGGCGTTGATTGCAACTTGCTTGTTACAGTCCAGTACCTGCCCCCGGGGCTACTGCGTATCTCGGTGTCTGTGTGCTGATCATCAAATAGCTGTCAAAAGGTAAATTTCGTATTGGTTTTTGCATTTGCAATGAAACTGATAAATGCAAATGTTCCCTAAAATCAACTATTCTAACGCTCTTGAGGCACTCCACTCCTCAACTTAGCCTCATCAACTTAGCGGTATCAAGCCTATCAAGTTAGCCAATAGCCCTGCAGTACCCTTAGCACGAGTTTTCACTCTTTTACAGTGTCTTTCCAATATTTACAGCGTTTCTTGTATGAAAAAATGGAATAGTGCCTCTGGTGTGCGAAGAAGGAACTAATTTTTTCCTTGAAAATTGCCAATTTGAAATTGTCAAAGTTCCAGTTTACGTCTCAAATACTTACTGAAAACTCGTGCTAAGGGTACTGGTCGCAAAACTGTCTATTATTTTTTTATCGTGGCATAATCTTCAAGTTAGTCCTCCCATCCAGGGTGCGATGGGAGGGACTTTCAGACTTGTACTGAATATGTCCACGTAGTCTCCCTTACGAACTTCCAGGAAACGTCCTCAGGCACCGTCTTGATTGTTGGTGAGCAAATCCTTCATACACGATCACGGCGATCCTTCATTACTTCTTTAGGTTCTAGGATTAACAAGTGCTTAAAAAAGAGTTTAGCAAAATAGCTTAACTTTATGATGATGATGATTAATGATGAATTAGCAGAGACATCATCGAACGGAGTTTTTCTCCGTTCTAAGTTTGTGATCTTTTTTCTTAAATCACTCTTCCTGCTTGTCCAATTCATCTAAGTCACTGACATTGGCCGACCCAGCCCATGCCATAATAAAAATATAGCATAAAATAGAATCAACCACGGAAATCAAGAGACATTATACCTAATGATATTCCTACTAACTAGTGAGTCGGTGACCCATCTGATCAATGATTCACTCAGATAATTGCGGAAGTATCACATTAGACTGGAAGTCACCGAACACTGCACTGTGGACGTGCCGTCTGTGAACAGCTATACTATTCTCTATAATGACAGCGCCACGGCAGCGCTGAAACTACGGTTTGTCTTATTTTCAACTTTACATTCTAGATATCTTACTTCTTATTTGAGGAGCTCGTGGTTAAATAATAACAGCCGCACAGGCCGATCATCCGGGTTAAGCCGCGCTTGCCGAGGTTGGTCTGTGGATGGGTGACCATCTGTTGTAGCGAGTTTCCTTCGTGCCTCGGAAAGCACGTAAAGCCGTTGGTACCGGCTGTCATTTATAGATCTTTGACAGTCGTTACTGTTAGTCAGAAGCTCTAAAGTCTGAAAACCAGTCTTACCATGTCTATCGTATTACCAAATTACCTACTGGGTTGTGGAGGTCAAATAGGCAGTCGCTCCATGTAAAATATTGATATTCATCTGCATCTGGTTCGACTTGAAGCCGACCATATACAGGGTGATTTTTTAGTCACCATCCAAATTTTAATATATTAATCTTTGGCGAAAATCATTGAATAAGTACGTGTTTTTTTCTTTTTGTATCAATCAATACAAAAATATCGAGATATCACGTCTCAATGTTATCTATAAAAAGTTGATGAATCTGGACACCGCGCTGTAATGTGTCGCTCAGGTGTAGCGGGGCGGGGCGGGGGGTCAGCGGGGTGCGATCTGCCCGTTTCATGCGTCGGCAAGTGTATATTATTAACGTTTAGCTTAGTGACCACCACACAGAGCGGATGAGAAAATGATTTAATATGACAATTTGACGTATCGATTTTTTTTCAAAAATGAGTTTAGTGATTGATACCTAATGCATAGAAAAATTTTGGACGGTGGTAAAAAAGTCACCCTGTATGTAGTTGGGCAAAGGCTAGGCAAATGATGATAGGTATCTTACTGTCTTACTTATAATTAATATGCGAAACTTTGCGAAGCTGGATCTATGTTACGCTTTCACGCAAAAATTACTGAACGGATCTAGATAAAATTTGGTACACAGATGGTTGATAACCTTGATTGACTCATTGGACACTTTTTATCCCAATTTTATCTTCCCGTGGGATAATTTTCGCATTTTAACGAGCAAAGCCGTTGGCGACAGCTAGTAGAGTAAAATTATTAAATTTAATTAAACGGAAACTTCAGCGCTGCCGAGCCGCTGAGTCTTAAAGAGAATACCACTTCAGGTGAACTGGAAGCTATGTGACTCTTCCCTCAATTATAATGTGCCATTGTACTCGTTGCCCTATATAGTTACAACCAGTAATTCTTTATGATGATTTGTCTTAGAGACCTGCCGGCAACCTCGGACTGACCATATTCGCTATGTACGAGATTCAAATAAATAAAATCCTGAGCGTGTCGAAGTTTTCAAAGGTACGAGACGCAGAATAATTTTGCTGCCACACACAACTTTTCACCTCACTATAGCGAGGAAATGCAGTGGGGCTGTGGTGTCTTTCAAAATTCGGACACATCTCGTATTCAATTATTTTCAGTTTTTCACCTCACCCGCTCGGAAAGATTCTATTTCTCATTGAAAATCTGAGCGCAAAACTCCATTTTGTGCTCTAGAGCACAAAGTGTTGTTTAAAATTCGAACACGTGTTGTATTCAATTGTTTTCTACTTTTCTACACTGGCAGGCGAGCCGCCCCAACTACATTTCCTCGCTGTGTGAGGTGAAAAGTTGTGTGTTGCACTCGGCAGCAAAGTTTTTCTGCGTCTCGTACCTTTGAAAACTTCGCATCACTCAGGATTCAATTCAAGTACTCGCGCCCAAAATCAACTTTGCAGCCTTGCATAACAAATAACTATTTCAACACTGACAGGCGAGCCGCCCCCACTGCATTTCCTCGCTGTGTGAGGTGAAAAGTTGTGTGTTGCAGTGGCAGCAAAGTTATTCTGCGTCTCGTACATTTGAAAACTTCACCACGCTCAGGATTTTATTATTTGAATCTCGTACATAGCGAATATGGTCAGTCCGAGGTTGCCGGCAGGTCTATACATATATTATACAACATGTAACGTAATTAACGCACACCCTCAGACACCCCAATTAGAATATTATGTTATAATCACAATACATATATTGAATTTTTAATTTAACTTGTAAATGCATTGTTATTTAACTAAATTAGTTATTTTGCAGTAAGGTTTATTTTCTTTTTTTTGTATTGAACAACGACGATATAGTACTAGACTCCGCATGCACGATCTAAGGAACAAAAATTATTCTGTCAACTCGCTGAGGTACTACGTAAGCGAGGGGGACGGGGTACTGCGTTGTGATTGGCTAACTCAAGGTCTGTTCTGTCTCAACGTATGTTTACGGCTCACAGGATTGGTCGAAATGAGACGGATATAAGACTTTTTTGCCTAATGTGTTGACAGACATCGGTCGCCTGTTATTACGAGTCTAGTATTATATCGTCGTTGGTATTGAATGACGGAATTTGTATTAAAACAAATAAAATTGCACTTTTAAGTCTTGTTGCCTTGATTTACGGTCTATCTTAGTTTGTTTTGACTGTACAGAGGTCTAGGGGGAATTTCCGTAGTTTTATTTTTGAAAAAAAAAATACCTATATTAAAAATGATAGAAATCGATTCAGTAAACGATTCTGAACAAACTAATTTCAGGATGTGCGTTAATTATGTTACAGTCATGTTGTATATTTGAACCTCTCGCTTCGCTTGCGGTTCAATCTTAGAATCTTTCGCAGTTTTCAATCCAAGTACCTACTCGCGTCAAAAATCAACTTTGCAGCCTTGCATAACAGATAATATAACTAAAATAGAAAACGAGTTCGTGTTTTGAGAACACTTTGCGCTAGCGCGGAAAATGGAGTTTTGCGCTCAGATTTTGAATGAGAAATAGAGTCTTTATGAGCGAGCGTGTGAGATGAAAATTAAATTGAAATAAAAAACCAATTGTTTTTCTTTGCTGTAGGTAGGTACCTAATTTACAACTGTCAGTTGGCAGATTAGGTCATTGACGATATTATTCTTATCGTGGTAGTTTTTTCGGGGTCGCGGGACTGTATTGTCAGTTAATCGTGGCCCTGGAACGTAAAGGGCTATTGATGGATCACTGTGGACGGCATTTCATGATTTAACCACGATAAAAAAAGCCAAAACGTCTGAACCGATTCTGATTTGAGCGGTGTTGTTTATCGACTTTCAAAGAATCTGAATGAAACATTTATCTTTTATCAGATAAACGTTACTCACGCGTTTCTGCGAACGTTAGTGAAGTTATTTCATTGAGTAATGTACGGAAATAGTTCTTGTAGTAGTAAACCACAGATACACTCTTCTAGATTCCGCATACAAGTCTATCTGCGCGGCAATACGTCAGTGCATTTACCCTAACTCAATTTGATGTCGTTCTTGATCTCAGTGTCGATCAAATTTAAAAGTTTCTGAAAATCTATCTTATATATAAAATTTCCGTGTCACAATGTTAGTTACCGTACTCCTCTGAAACGGCACGACCTATTTTTATGAAATTTGGTATGCATATTTAGTAGGTCTGAGAATCGGCTACTATCTATTTTTTTTAAAATTTATATGGCAAAACAACGTTTGCGGGGTCAGCTAGTATTTTAATAAATAATTATTTATTAGATAGGTGGTATCGGCCCCGATTAACGAGTTGTGAACGAGCTCTGAACCTAGCCAGGCGCATTACTTTGTGTTATTTATGTCATCATCGGTGAACGAAAATATCTTGAGAAAACCAGCATGTCCTAGAACCACCAAAAGTTCGAAGATTTCATGATGGATTATGACCCACTCCCTCTCACAGAGTGGAGGTGTGTGTCCCAGTAGTGAGAACATTATTGGCTGACAATGATGATAAATATGATGATAGCAGCGGTTCTATGTAGACAGCACAAGAAGAACTAAAGTAATGGCAAATGATGCACTAACGTGTGGTACGCATTGATTATACATACCTATTTGATTGCCTTGAGTGCGGAATCTTGAGTAGGTTATTTGTGTAGTAAACAGTATGAACGCAATGTGATGACGTGTTTACGTTGAAGGTGGTTTGTTGTTCCCGGCTGGCTGGCAATGAGTAGCGGTCAATGGGATCATGACATTGACCAGGTTACCTTCCTGTGTATTTGCAGCTGTTGGATCGGCTATCATCTGGAGCAGTGATTCGTAGCCTTGTAGGGGTAGTTCCCTAGAAGGATACGAATCACTGCTCTTAATTACCTAGTCCTAACGGGGGACTGTAAAGGTAACCGTGACCCTATAATGTAAAAAACGGAGTGGAAGACTCTAACCCCCTTATTAATAAAACGAGAAGTAAAGTTACGTAAACAGTTTTTTCCTCCGAATTTAGAACCCTTTTATTTCCAAATGACTGAAACGATTTTAATGAAAGTTCGTATACATAGGTAATCATATTTTGCTTGCATAGCATACCATAGGTCTAAAAAGTTATCAGACAACGATATTTCTTATTAAATGAAAAAGGTAATTGGAAATATTTGTTAATAAGGAAAGTTTAAAATTGTTTTTTATTTGGCTGTAACACTATTTTTCGAAGATTTTGATAGGAAATGTTTCGTATGAAGTAATTTACAATCGGTTCAGTATCGTTTCGAAATAAAAGGACCTCTAAGTTTGTATGAGATGCCTCTCTCGCTCATAAAATGATTTCAAATTAACAATATAAGCAAATACAAATATATTTATTGTAGGTAACGGTACAAGACTTAGTTTCATATTGCACACAAAACCTTGAAAAGATATATCTTTGCCGATCGAAAGTCAATAACCTCAACATTGCAATGATTTTAAACCTACCGACCAATACCTACTGAGATCTGAGATATCTCTTGTTTGCGTAATCAGAGGCCTTACCACGAGCTCTTAACGCGATCCAGTTTAGGCTGTTGGAAAGAGACAGAGCAATACAAGTCGTCTAGCGCTATCTCTTTCCCACAGCCTAAACTGAATCGCGTTAAAGCGCATTTCACACAGAGAGCGGGCGCGGGTCGGGCGCGTTTCGGGGCGGGAGTACGGCGGGTCTAGTTCTTTGTAATTAAATGGAAGACTTCACACTGAAAGCGTGCGCGGGTCGGGCGCGGGGCGGGTCTTGCGCTTGTGGTAAGGCCTCAGCCGGTACATAAACGATATGTTTTTATCTACCTACTTTTTTGTCTCGGTAACGAACACTCGAACGGATTTTTCCATACTTTTTATTTGCACGGATGTACGTCATAGATTACACAAAGAAGTATTTAGATATTGGGTAAATGCATCATCAATGTCGAAATATTTAATGGGGATAGCGGAAATACATTTCTCTAGTTCGTTCGTTCGTTATCAGCCTATAATGTTCCCACTGCTGGGACACAGGCCTCCTCTCTGTAAGAGGGAGGGGCCATAATCCACCACGCGGGCCCAGGGTTTGTTAGATGTCACATGTCTTCGAATTTTTCGATTCTAGTATCATGGAATAAATGGAAAAAAAAGGTAGGTACGTACTATTCAACCGTTCAATCTCCAATTTTAACACAAGGTAGATACGATAACATTACACCTTCATACAATGCCAGACCCTCATACTAATGTGGGTTTTCCAATTTATCAGTAACGTATAACGATACTGCACGTATTATCATATTTTCCTTGAATTTGAAAACAATATAGAAAAAGATAAAGCTGTTGATACCTGTAACACCTATATGTGTGCAAAGTTTGATGTTGTTATGTAAACCAATACTGATGTATTGAGAGTAGGGGTCGTGGTTTCAAAGCCAGGCAGGCGCATTCATTTGTGTCGTTTATTTGACTACAGTGAAGTGCATTGACCTAATATTGTGGCGCGCATAAGTTGACTATAGTTGGTGCCAGTTAAGATGGCAATAGCGGACATTGACCCCTACCCAATAAGTCCTCGTATAATGACATAAGCTCAGAATTAGCATTTTTATAAAATACCGAATAAATTAGTAAGTATATTGTAAGGATATAAGTATCTTATAATTCATAAGATATCAAAATGGTAAAAATATTTCACCAATAACTATAATTTTATATTATTTTTATATTTAAGACTCACAAGTAAACACTATAATTTCACAGAAAAATGCTAATTCTGATCTTATGTCATTATACGACGACTTATTAGGTAAAGGTAACTGGCACCAATTATAGTATGTGGAATCTAGAGGTGGTTATTTGTGTGTATTATTGCACCCGTGCGAACCCGGGTTGGCTCGTTAGTAATAGAACTGTTTTGTTTTTAAACAAATTCTTATGTGTGTGGAAATCACACATCATTTGATGTTGAAGAGCCATGCAAATTAAGCCTTATTTATAGCGACGGCGACGCCTCAAAAAGACTTGAGACGTGCCGCAGACTTACACAGAACAGGTTGAACCTTGACCTCCTGCCCACAGAGGATCTATCATTAAAATAAAAATATAATGAGTATTAAATTAAAAACCACGTTTTTGATGACGTAAAGTAAACCGGAGACTAGTCGGTCTTTGTAAAAGAAACTCATTTTATCCTTCTAATGAACGTCAATGGGGACTAGTGATGGGCGGAGAGTAAATACTCAGATGATAAATACTCGAGTATTTATCCGAAATGAGTAAATACTCGTATTTTCTCGTTTTTATCGGATATTTACTCAAAATGATGGATATTTATATTTTTTGCGAATGGAATGGTTATTTTTTCAAATTCAATGGCAAGGATTGTTATTTGGGCTTTCCAAAAATAACATTACCGATTATTAGGTCTCAGAAGTCTCTCCAGTGAAGGAGAAGCAATGTGTTTCTCACTGCATTCTAACTCGGCCTCTATTTCTATGCCGTTTATCTCGTCTGCGTATCTTGGATCTGCGGATATCCTGTTTGGCTTCTGCAAAAAGTGTATGTGAGGGATTTGACTGACTGACAAGGCCCCCATAGAGGGACAAACGCCTGTTGGGGTCGCGAGACTGTCAAAACAGGTAACCGTGACCCTGAAACGTAAATGGCTAGTAAAGAAACACCGTGAATTTTAGCCAGTACAAGTCTGGGCGACTCATTTGCCGGTTTATCCACGTTAAAAAAGGGCGAAGGAAGCAATCGGGGTGAGAACATCTTGGCAGTGTCTCTCGTCATGACGAACGTCTTCCAGGCTTTGCCCTAGAGTTAAATTAAGGAAGCGCTCCGCTATTACGAAGTTTCGAATTCCAACCATCTCCGGTGCACCGTCGCCATCGGAACCTGGCACACTGTTTCTGCTTGACCGAGCGCTTCGTGGTACAATCCTCCATGATATCGGCGTTGTCTACTACGCCGATGACATGTTATAACTGTAAAATAAATAGGTTTTCTTTCTTCTTAACGACGCGGAAGAGGACGTACCGTGACTAGTCACTACTGATAACAAATGAACAGGGGTTGAACAAATGAACAGGTCCTGCCACAGATCCAGCAATTAGGCCTTGAGATGACGTCAATAAGGCCAAAGCCCTATGTTAGGTAAGGGTTGAAAACAAGTTTTGTTGTCATGTTTTATAAAGGAAACCGTTTACTCGTAACTTGAAACAAGTAGATTCAAATCAAATCTCGTAGTAAGACTCGGTGTCGAGTACGGTTAGGCTCAGTAAGACTCGATAAGACTTGGTTAGACTCAGTCAGACTCGGTAAGACTTGGTAAGATTCTGACATACGGTAAGACTCAATCAGACTCGGAATCAGATTCAGTTAGTCTTGGTAGGACTCGGTCAGACTCGGAATCATACTCGTTAAGACTCCGTAAGACTCGGTAAGACACTGTCAGGCTCGGTAAGAATCAGTCAGACTCGGTCAGACTCAGAGTCAAACTCGATCAGACTTGGTAAGACTCGGTCAGACTTGGTAAGACTCGGTTAGACTTGTTAAGACTCGGTAAGACTCAGTAAGAATCGGTCAGACTCGGAGTCAGACTTGGTAAGACTCGGTCAGACTCGGAATCATACTCGTTAAGACTCCGTAAGACTCGATAAGACATGGTCTGACTCGGTAAGAAACGGTCAGACTCGGTAAGACTCAGTAAGAATCGGTTAGACTCAGTCTGACTCGGAGTCAGACTTGGTAAGACTCGGTCAGACTTAGGAAAACTCGGTCAGACTCGATATCATACTCGTTAAGACTCCGTAAGACTCGGTCAGACTCAGTAAGAATCGATCAGACTCGGTCAGACTCGAAATCGTACTCGACACCGTAAGACTATAAGACTTGGTCGGACTCGAAGTCATGCTCGTTAAGACTCCGTAAGACTCGGTAAGACTCAGTCATACTCGGAATTAGGATCAGAATCGGAGTCAGTCTGACGGATACACTCAGATATACTCGGTTAGATTTGATCAGACAAAAATGTGCGGTCGCGCGTCCGCGTCAGTTCTACTTTATAATTAATAAAATTAGAAAATGAAAATTTATGTATTTTTCAAGGTTTTGATTGGAAAATTGAAAAAAAAAACAACGTATTTGGAAAAAACTGGAATATTTCCTACTTTTTCTAACGCTTTTAGTAATAGTTATTATTAAAGTGATTAAAAAAGTACTTTACGAATCGTATATTATCAGATTTTCATGTATTTCAATCATTTTTCTTGTAAAATAACAAAATTTACGATGAACAAATGTAACATAAACTGTAAGTAGTATTTATCCACTGTTTTGGATAAAAACTCGAGTAAAAATGGAAATTTATTGAGTATTTACTCATTTTGAGTATTTATCCGGATAAAAACCCATCACTTTTACGTCATGAAAACGTGTTTTTTATTAGACTTTTTTTCCGTAGGTATTAACGCAATGTGATGGATTTATTTTTATCTTTGAGAAATACTGAGTATATGTTTCACCAAAATATCAAACTTGAAGCCTCGGAAAGCACGTGAAGCTGTCATTTGTAGATCTTTGACAGTTGTTACTGTTAGCACAGAATACCTAATACTTTAGTACTATACTGTTAGTCAGAACCAGAAGCTCTAAAGTCTGACAACCAGTCTTACCATGGGGTATCGTACCTATTACCCAGTTACCTACTGAGTTGTGGAGGTCCGATAGGCAGTCGCTCCATGTAAAATACTGATATTCAGCTGCATCTGGTTCGACTGGAAGCCGACCCCAATATAGTTGGGAAAAGGCTAGGCAGAGGAGGAGGAATACTGACTGCATTTTTCGCCAAAATATCAGACTTAAATGTTAATAGGATGATAGGTACTTGTATTTTTTGCTACCCGCTTGTAGTTCAACAGTCTCGAGGCACGGTGGGCGTGTCGTAGATTCGATTCCCGCACGTAACAAGTGACGCCAGCACATCAACCACCTCAATTTGTCTTTCTTTAATAGATTTTCAATCTTATCGCAATAGTGGAAGGTTAATGTTCGATTGGTAAAAGGCAGATTGGGGTAGGTTGTCTTGCTGGTGACTATATGCACATATTTGCATGATCTACAACTAATTGTTCCGGGACTGTGTGTTTGTGTATAATAATTTGAATTTGAATGTTTCTTAATGCCCAAGATACAGGAAAAATTCAAAGGTTCCTAATATCTATTTATAACTTCTAAAGATCATTTGCTCAGTCACCGATGATTCACGTTTCCTTAATAAGCGAGTGGGTTCACCGTCATTTTATCACAAAAAGCTATTACGATGAATTCCGGAAACACTTATTTATGTCCACAAACGATCTGGAAATTCCAAAATCAACATATCAGTGTTCATCTTTCTAATATAAAGAATTATGATATTAAAAGATACATACCAACTTAATATCTATGTTTTGTCTGTGCGTCATTGCATAATTATTATCAACCTTTCTGTTTCTGGCACATATTTGCGCAGGATGTCTCGAGCTGGGTGACTCGCCGTCCGATCATGAACCATGCCCGGGTCGACGGCAAGTTCCACGCGCACCTCAAAGAGCTCTCAGCAATCTCACGGGGAGAGGGCCAGCGTCTGCTGAGGTCGCGGGACTGTCTCATCAGGTTACCATGGCCCTGGAACGTAAAAATGCCTTTTTAATGGCTTCATCACACCGGTAAGACGTCCACTGCTGAACATAGGCCTTCCCTATAGAACTTCTAAATAAAACCGGTTGGAAGCGGTTTGCATCCAGCGTGATCCTGTGGTCTTAATAAGATCCGTCTGTCCTTGTGGGTGGACAGATGGCTTAGTGAACATAATTGGTTTGATTTTGACTTTGAAACAGGTGTTTCTGCTACTAAGCGGCATAATACCTATTAGGTAGGTAGATTAGATACCGTGAAGGTGCTCACGTGATAGCCAACGAAGGGCACACCCGCACGTCAAAGAGATTCTTGAAGCCATACGAGGCATTTAGTTGGTAAAAGTCAGATTAACTCTCCGCTTCTCTGAATTTTGAGGTTCCGTAAAAGTAAAGGATATCCTTGAGAATTTTAACTCAAAAATAGATCACCATCATCATTTCAGCCTTTTACAGTCCACAACTGGACACAGGCCTCTCTCAAGGAGCACCACAGCGCACTATCTCCTGTTTATTCCCATCTGCCCCCTTTGAGCTTGCCACCGGGGTGGTGGTTGGCACTAATTGGTGGCGTTTACCACCGGGGTGGTGGTTGGCACTAATTGGTGGCGTTTACCACCCCGGTGGTCAATGATACCTATTTAGTTTCATCTGCCCCCTTCATAGTTATAATACAGGGGTTTCTTTGCATTTCGTATTGGACATTGTCAACGCAAGTCAAGATAAGTAGCTACCTACTTATTTAGATACAGATTTGCATATTAGCACTAATTAATAAAGTAACTCGCATTGGATCAGTTTCGATCAACATGGCTAATGTTACTTATCTATCTCTGTTATTTTTGACCTTATACCTAACTAGTAATGACCGACCGAAATTTCGGTTTCGGTTTCGGTTTCGGCCGGTTTCGGCCAAAAAATCTAGTTTCGGCCTTAGTTTCGGTTTCGGCCAAAATATAGCCGAACCTTTCGGCCCCGCCGAAACTCAAGTGTTCGTAGATTTTAGTGCGGCGTTCGGTAATATTCGTAGCTAACACGTGCTTGCTCGCCGGGGCTCCGGCTCAGTTCGCCACCCGTCCATTTAATAGTGAGTTGAGATTGTTTTTGAGTTTACTGCCAATAAGTAAGTCTTGTATATTCATGTCATAATAAAATATATTTGTAACGTACGTTAATGATTAAAAAACTTATCAAACGTCAAAGCAGTGACTGTATTCGAAACATAAGTTAACGGTTTCTTCTTTGAAATATTGCTATTTTAATAACAGTAATTTTGTATTCATTCACTACGTAGTATAAATCAAAGAATCACTTCCCGCTGTCTGTCTGTCCCTATGTAGGTATGCTTAAATTTTTAAAACTACGCAACTGATTGTGATGCAGTTTTTTTTAACAGATAGAGTGATTCAAGAGGATGGTTGTATGTATAAAACGCGGATATTATAGTAGGGATTGTACCCGGGCGGAACCGAGGCGGGTCGCTATATCCGGTGAAACATTAAAAATAATGAATTTATATAATTCCGAATAGATTATGGCTCAGAAGAAAACAGGGTGTTTTTTTTTCAATAAATCAGCGGGTTCGATGTCTGGCCAAGGTTATTGAAATTTAAAAAAAAATTCAAGAATATTGATTTTTCTCGGATTAATCCATCCACGCCCAGTTGTAAAATTCATCCTGTAGCCTGTAGATATATGAAACTTTTTCTTATATGTTAATAAATGTTAAAAAAAAAACAGTAAAATTCAAAAAACAATCGAAATTTTAAATGTCTTAAAAAGTTTCGGTTTCGGTTTCGGTTTCGGCCGAAACTGAGAGCAAGGCCGAAAGTTCGGTTTCGGTTTCGGTTTCGGCTGAAAAATCAGTTTCGGTCGGACACTACTAACTAGCGACCCGGAGCCCGATAGTAGAGCATTTTTGTACTCGCTGATAATAAAGCATTTTGTCGGTGAAATTATTTTGAGAATCGATTCAGTAATTTTTGAGTTTATTCAATACAAAGAAAAAAACTAACAAGTCTTTCCTCTTCATAATAATTATTAAGAGCAGATATGAATTTTTGAACTACACTAGATTAAAAACTTACTAAATTGTAACAAAACAACTTCTACTTACAATTCTTAAAAGACCGCGACACTTTTTTTTTCTGCCTGAGCACTCCCATACCAAGAGCCAAGTGGTCTAATATTGTTTTTTTTAGGTATATTGGTGTCCTACATGTAACAGCACCGTACCATTGCTTTTAATAATATGAAAAATCGTATCAGAATCTCGTTCCGCCATATTTGCGCGCGCGCAGTCTCGGATTATCTGTTAACTTTTTATAACATAAGAAAGATTTAAATGAAATAAAGAAGGTGAATAATTTTTATATTTTCGACAGATACATAGACAAGTTAGTTCAAGTTGATGTATACTCTCTTCACACCCTCGGAACTATTTAACTTAGGTATAACATTTTGTCGGTGAAATTATTTTGAGAATCGATTCAGTAATTTTTGAGTTTATTCAATACAAATAAAAAAACAAACAAGTCTTTCCTCTTCATAATAATTATTAAGAGCAGATATGAATTTTTGAACTACACTAGATTAAAAACTTACTAAATTGTAACAAAACAACTTCTACTTACAATTCTTAAAAGACCGCGACACTTTTTTTTTCTGCCTGAGCACTCCCATACCAAGAGCCAAGTGGTCTAATATTGTTTTTTTTTAGGTATATTGGTGTCCTACACGTAACAGCACCGTACCATTGCTTTTAATAATATGAAAAATCGTATCAGAATCTCGTTCCGCCATATTTGCGCGCGCGCAGTCTCGGATTATCTGTTAACTTTTTATAACATAAGAAAGATTTAAATGAAATAAAGAAGGTGAATAATTTTTATATTTTCGACAGATACATAGACAAGTTAGTTCAAGTTGATGTATACTCTCTTCACACCCTCGGAACTATTTAACTTAGGTATTAGAGTTTTGAAATTCTTTTCAGACTAATATTTCCACGAAATGTGAATAAACCGTGTTATTTATATAGTACAGGTACTAAACTACGAAGGGGGCAGATGAAACTAAATAGATACCATTGACCACCGGGGTGGTAAACGCCACTAATTAGTGCCAACCACCACCCCGGTGGTAAACGCCACCAATTAGTGCCAACCACCACCCCGGTGGCAAGCTCAAAGGGATGGGAATAAACATACGCTTACCTACACGCGGTCTCCATTCGAGATTCGAGAGCAGTGGCGGCCCAGTGGTATCGGTCCCGACTTACGAGTTGTAGGTCGTGGGTTCGAACCCCGCCAGGCGCGTTACTTTGTGTAATTTATTTCATTAAAACTGCTCTCAAAACGGTGAAGGAAAACATCGTGAGGAAACCGGCATGTCCTAGAACCAACCAAAAGTTCGAAGACATGTGTCTACCAACCCGCACTGGGCCCACTCCCTCTCACAGAGGCCTGTGTCCCAGCAGTGGGAACATTATAGGCTGATAATGATAGTCTCCATTCGAGAACCTTCCTACTCCACCTTTCGTCGGTTCTGATGATATTTGAAGAAAAATTCAGCTGGGATTTGAACCCGCGTCTACTGGGTAACTACTCCAGACGCCTTAGACAACCATCAGTTAGGCTATAATCGCAGTAGATTTTTTGTTTCCTCAAAAATCATTGTAACAATGCGCATTGCATGCGTTATGTGTTTAAAATAATTAAAAATTTATTTTATTAGCACTGCCATCCAACGTGGCAATGCTGCCAGCGTTTTGGGCACTTATCCCGTTGACAGCGATGTGGATGAATTTTTTGATGCTCTTTGTTAGTTATTTTAATTTATATTAGGTTAGTTAATTTAGTCCTACTAATCCTACATATATTATAAATGCGAAAGTTTGTGAGGATGATGTATGTGTAGATTGTGTATGTAGGTATGTTTGTTACTCTTTCACGCAAAAACAACTGAACGGATTTGGCTAAAATTTGGTACACAGATAGTTTATAACCTGGATTAACACATAGGATAGTTTTAATCCCGATTTTATGTTCCCGTGGGATAATTTTCGAGTTGTAGCGGGTGAAGCCGCTGGCAACAGCTACCTATTATTTAAATAAATGTAGGTAAATATTATTATTAAAGACATTTTAAATAGATACATCTACTAAAAAACCAGGTTTCATCATCATCATCATCATATCAGCCGCAGGATGTCCGCTGGTGAACATGCATAGGTACCATCATAGATTTCTAATAGGACCGGTTGGAAGCTGTCAGTAAAAAAAAAACAAAAAACCCGACTGCGTAAAAAAACTAAAAACAAGCCCAGTAGTTTAGAATTCACTCATTCACACTCACAGTCGGGGCCCTTTCAAATTATACCAATCAAATATTCCCAAGGGGCCCCAACTGTGAGTGTGAATGAGTGAATTCTAAACTACTGGGCTTGTTTCGTTCTTTTTAGTTTTTTTACGCAGTCGGGTTTTTTGTTTTTTTTAATATTTATTTTATTTTACTATTTTTAGTTTTTGTTAGCATTTATCAGTCCAAATTAAATTGAAACATACATATAAGTTATATAAGGTGCTTTATTATTATCTGCCACGGCTGCAATGGGAGATAGTATTGCGTTTATAGATTACAATAGTAAAGATAATTAATTGATTATTTGTCATTTTTTTTTTCATACAAAAAAAAAAACGTATAATAAAAATACAAATCTAGTCAGCTGATTTCAGTTTTCATTCTCAGAACAGATAGAAAAAGAGATAGCAGTTGTTTTCATTGACGAAGCGACACATCGCGCGTATTTTGTGAACCACGTTATGCAGAGTAGAGCCAATGTTAATTTAACTTGTTTACTGTCTCAAATTGAATTGACTGTTCCGGGGTACGAAATTTCTTCACTATTGTAATCTATAAACACAATACTACCCCCCATTAAAGCCCTGGCAGATATTAATAAAGCACCTTATATACATATTTTTTGATAAACCATTTTTAAAATCCTTTAATTTGATACCCCTCTTGATAGAATGTGAGAGATTTAAAAAAAAAAATTTAGTTCGGAACCCTTTGCACGTGAGTTCGACAGTCGACTAGCACTTGGCCAGTTTTATGTACCCAGTGACACTCTCACGTTTAAGACGAATCTAACGACACCTCTCATGTTAAAATCCATCAAGCCGTTTAGGCTGCAGAGCGTGCCAAAGAAACATACATACATACATACCCTCGAAAAACATAACCCTCCTGGCGCAGTCGGGTAAAAACGTTTACCAACTCAATATTTTGGCGACTTTCACTCAGCAAATGCTGAGTTGGTAACCCTTTTGGTGTGGAGGTACTCAGCACAAATAAAAAAAAAATACGTGTGGCACTCGGAGACAGCCGCGGTTAAGCTACTGCATAGGATTTTTATCAACTTATGCATTTATTTTTAGGCTATGTTATGCCACGTCAATCAAGTGAAACGTCAAGAAAAACAAACACCGTGCCGAAGTCTGCCGAACTGTCGTTAGACGATGCGGGGTGTTAGGTTTATTTTCGTTACGGAATTTCTTGATTCGGGCGCCGAGCTCAGAGCCCGCGATAAAAGCTATGCAATAGATTAAAAGATCCTTTACTAACTTTTGATACTAAAATTCTACAAATTGTTCACCCAGCGTAATCTCTCTCAAATAATGCAATAATTAATCGTTCTTCTAATTATAAACATGACACGGGCGTTACTGAACAAACCGAAACTCAGCGAATTTTAACCAAACAACAAAATACTTGGAATCAGTGGCGGCCTTAGGGGGGGGCGAACCGGGCAACCGCCCGGGGCCTCGCGCTTGCAGGGGGCCTCGCGCAACAAACTAAGCAAAAGAAAAAATAGTGTTTAATTTAAATCTTTTGATTTTGACCCTAACTACTTATTAAGTTTATAACATAACCGTAAATTAAATAAGATTTTAGTGTAAGAAAAATCGTAAACATCCATTTTTAAATTGATCATTTTGCAGTATTTGTTAATTTTGTAAATCGTTTGATTAGTACAATAATTTTATCGCCTGAACGCACGGGCTAGTTTCGGTTAAATCCGGTATTTCAGGTTTTTTGCAGACTACGAGGTTGGTCCAATGACGACGATTTAAACGACATGGTTAAGCGATTGGACTGCTGCGCTGTATATCGCGGGTTCGGTTCCCGCACGGAGCAAAAATATTTGTATGATCTACAAGTAGTTGTTCCATGTCTAGGCGTTTGTATGAGAGTAATCCATAAGTAAATCACGATTTAGGAGATTTTCCTTGTGTGGGGGCTACGTTTTTTTTTTTAAAAAAAAGAACAATCCAAGTTTGAGACCTCAAGCACCGAACGCTACTTTGTATAATTTAAAAAAAACGAAAATTTTGGTAATTTTTGAAATTTTTGCGTTTGTCACTTTTTTCTTAAAGGACTAGTTGTTGATAATAACTTCTCAGAACGGTTTCAAAGATGCCTTTTGCTACAATATGAGATTCGAATTATATCTGTAGACCTAGTGGTTTCGGGCACGCCGCAATCGCGGCAGTTTGACCCCTCTTTCAGGAGTGGCTGGATAGGCGTCACGGCGTCCTGACCTACCGCATGATGCAGGTCCTCAATGGACACAGAAGAATCGGTAGGTTTCTGTGTCGGAGGTAGGAAGAAACGCCTGGGTGTCACCACTGCGAGGATCGCCCGGAGGACATGGTGGAGCATACGGTGCAGGACTGCCCCGCTTGGGCAGAGCACCGCCGTGTCCTCACGACGGCGATAGGCGGAGACCTCTCGCGCCCGGCATTGGTCGAGGCCATGCTGCGGGGCCAGAAGGAGTGGGAAACGGTCGCCTCCTTCTCCGTGGCAAAGGAGGAAGCAGGCCGCATGAGGGAGAGGACAGCGTCCTCCCTCCGCCTCAGCCGCAATGGTAGACGCCCATGGCGCCGGATGTCGGCAGACGATCTTCGGCCACCATAATGCCACCTGTCATTTTGCTAACAGCTCTTTGAGGTGAGCGTGGAACACGGCGCGCCGTCAACCCGGGCATGGTCCATAGTCGGACAGCAAGTAGCCCATTACTCGCCGTCCGAATGGCCGCGCCTACGGTGACCGGAAATCGTCCCGCCATGTCCGTTGCCGTGGGTGTCTCCCGAGGCGGCTGGGTTGTGAGGTGGACGCTGTGCTCTCTTTCACGCGTCTTGCCTCCTCTTTCGCTAACATGACTGCTTCCTAGGAGGCGATCGCTTCCCATTCCGTCTCGCCCCGCAGCATGGCCATGACCAATGCCGGGCGCGAAAGGTCACCGCCTATCGAATCCGTGAGGACAAGGCGGTGCTCTGCCCAATCGGGGCCGTCCTGCACCATATCCTCCGGGCGATCCCCACACACAGTGGTGACACCCGGCGTTTCTTCCTACCACCGACACAGAAACCTACCGAAACTTCTGTGTCCAATGAGGACCTGCGTCAAGCGGAAGGTGAGGACACCGTGGCTCCTATCTAGCCTCTCATCAAAGAGGGGTCTTACCGCCGCATTTGCGGCGTGTCCGAGCAAATTTAGCCTACTTTAGAAAGGAGATACGGTAATAAGAGAAGATACATACTATCAAAACTATCCCTTTAGGGTTCCGATGGAGATTTCGAAGAAGCGATGTTGGAATACATGACATCTGTTGCTTTGCCTCTTCCACATTTATTGACCTCTTTAGACCTTAAATACCTCTGCAGACCGAATAGTTTCCGAGATAAACCCCTTCAAATTTTTACCCCTTCAATTTATCAAAAAATCCTAACTGATGACATAAATCTGATGTTTTCCCCCTTCCACATTTGTTGTAAAAAAAATAACGTTGATTTGAGATACCGCTAGAGTTGCTCGAGAGGTGTCTAAACAAATACCAGAACATGCGAAGTTCGAAAAAAAAAGAATTTAGAAAAGCTCTATCTCGGAAGCTTTTGGGTCTGCAGAAACCATTTTAGTCTCATATTGTATCAAATTTATTATACTTTTTTGAAAGTATAATAAATTTGTCGTGCTTAGGTTTCATCAAAACTGGTCCTAAAGGGTTATATTCGCCAATACTTACCAAATTTTCGGTGTTTTTTTGATTTTGGACAAAGTTGTTGTTCTTCGCATCACACGCTTTATAAAGGACAAAGGGCCTCGCAAGACCTGCTGCCCGGGGCCTCGCAATGGGTAAGGCCGCCTCTGCTTGGAATAACTTCTCAAGCTGAAGCCCTAGTACGAACACGCTACATCAATGTTACGTAAATTCTAAAGAGTTAAATAGTCGTTTTAATAACAAGCGCTGAAGTTGTTCACCAAGCAATCTAGTTAAACATACGTAATAATACGTACTTAAACTCAGAACTCCTTCCCATGAGGTAGGCAGAAACTGGCCTGTTGGTCTAGTGGTTAGTGACCCTGACTGCTATGCCGGAGGTCGTGGGTTCGATTCCCACTCAGGATAAATATTTGTGTGATGAGCACGATAATTTGTTCTGTGTCTGGGTGTAATTTATCTATAATTTGTATGTATTTAGAAATATATAAGTATGCTTATCAGTTGTCTAGTACCCATAACACAAGCTCTGCTTAGTTTGGGACTAGATAGCGTTGTGTGATAGTTGTGGAATATTATATTTAGAAAAAGAAAAAAAAATACAGAGTGCTCCTGCTACAATCCTTACATACTCTTTCGCCTCATCCACATTCATACGTCTGGTCATACAAGCACCAAGCAATAAACATATTTTTCCCATTCCTCCACTGTTCTTTTCTGATTAATTTCGTTGCAGGATCCAAGACAGGTTAATTCATTCTCCGGGTCACGTCGAGCTTCATTGTCTCGGCGTTTTTCTGGTGGTAGCCACTGTTGATTCTGGCTCTCAGGAGTTGCAGTGGCTTGTGAATGGTGTGGTGGGTTTGTCCCAATAAATAAATAAAAAAAAAGCACCAAGCAATGTGTCCATTAAACACAGTCATATGAAAGCGCGGCCGCAACGGACGATCTCAAAGCCGCCTCGTCAAAAAGTACATAGAGTCCAGCAATGAGATTTATTATAGAGAATAGCTTAGCAGATTTGTGCAGGACGTCTCGATATAAAGTGGCCATTGATTGGGGAGAAACGGTATGCCAAATGTCTCGATTTTTCACTTCTTAACAGTCAGATTGCTTGGTGCTGTCCACCAAAATAAAATGTACGCAATAAAAAGGAAGGAAAACGACTTTCTTGTTTGGTGTGAAAAAAGCTTGGGATAAGAGTTCATGGAAGAAATTGGGGAAGGCTTTTGCCCAGTAGTGCGATAGTACTTAATAAGATATAGAAGTCTTTTTGATCTTCAATAACTATCTCCTTAACCAAAAAATTCATGCCAATTTTCTTTACGTTATATTTTAGTCGCCGTCGCGCATTCATGTCAGGCTCACAGTTCACAAAATCGAGCTAGCTCGCATTGTTTGCTAACAAACAAAATACCTATTAAAAACAGTTTTAAATTTTATTGACGATTTTTCTAGGTATTGGAAATAGCTATGTATGCTCTTTAAGAAATCTAATCGCTGAAATCTACGCTGTGCTCTTCGACGAGGCGGCTTTGAGATCGTGCGATCGTGCAGCGTTAAACAAGTGGTGAACGCTAGTGTCGCTGTCAGCAGCTTAGTGAATAGCAAACTATAGTCCCAGCCACGTCCCAGCCCAGGGGGGTGGCGTGAGCGTTGCAGCCAGTCACAAGACTTTGTTTGAAAAGATAGAAGGTACCTACGTGACATTGGTCAGTTTGCTAAACAATTCATATTAACTATCGATCAGTACCTATAGGTATCTAATCATTTTGAGAATCCAACTCAAAAAATGTTTTTGAAATGTCACAACTAGAGATCTGATACATTTGGATTGGATGCATATTTTAAGTTGAGTGAGATTGTACTTATAAATCGATGAAATCTCGAGAAGTCGAGATTCTGGGTTCACCTAATTGAGAGTTGTATCGGGGCCTCGGGGGTTCCAAACTTAAATGAGCATCTGAATGATCTGAATGAGACGGGTATTTTATTCATCATCATCATCAGCCTATAAATGTTCCCACTGCTGGGACACAGGCCTCCTCTCTGTGAGAGGGAGTGGGCCGTAATCCACCACGCGGGCCCAGTGCGGGTTGGTGGATGTCACATGTCTTCGAATTTTTGGTTCTAGGACATGCCGGTTTCCTCACGATGTTTTCCTTCACCGTTTTGAGAGCAGTGGTGATGAAATTAATTACACAAAGTAATGCGTCTGGCTGGGTTCGAACCCACGACCTACAACTCGTAAGTCGGGGCCGATACCACTCGGCCACCACTGCTCAATAGTGCCAACACCACATGTTGAATAGTTCGTTTCTAAAACATCAGATTAATTTGACTTTAATTACGCGTTGCCGGGTTTTCTGGAATCCCGGGATTTATGTTTTTTTTTTTTTTTAGCGTGGTAAAATCATCAAATGAGTCCTCCGGCCCCGGGCAGGGCGGGAGGGACTGCCAGACTTCTACTGACTAAAATCCACGGTGTCCTTCAATAGCCTGTTACGTTCCGGGGTCACGGTAAGGAAATAATCCCGCGACCCGGGATTTATGCTATGAAAAAAATCAGAAGCCCCTTCCATATTTTCTTTCCCAAAAATTTACTTCGTAGGTAAATAATTAAACTTCCGAATATCCAATCACGGGTCAACCAAAGATTGATCATTAGTCCTTACCACGTCTTCAAATGCTACAAAAGACTATAATAATAAGGGCAAGAGTAACTTAAATCTAGTCGAATCATGAAACAGGATACGGTGCGTACTCGACTCCGTTTATTTATACTCGGATGCGGGCAAACGACCAAGAGTAATTGTACGATTATTGTATTAATCAATTAACCTGCAATTTTACAATGTCTTGCCAAGAGGTATCTTATTACTCAGTATTACTTACCTACTGGGTTGTGGCCGTCAGAAAGTCATAGCATATTCATGTTTCCACTGCTGGGATACAATCCGCCTCTCTTTGAGATGGAGTGGGCAATCTGTGGTTGAAATGTCTAATATCTTCGAATTTTTTGGTTCTAGGACATGCCCGTTTCCTCACGATGTTTTCCTTGACCATTTTGAGAGCAGTTGTGATGAAATAAATTACGCAAAGTAATGTGATTGACTAGAAAACGCTGTCGTGACGAATTAGACGCGTTTATGAGAGATTGACCGGAGAAAGGGAAGAGTGGAAGGTTATAGGGGAGACCTGCCGTTGCCGTGCCCGTGCCCAGCAGTGGGTCATTTTTTTTCGCCATGATTGGCGTAGTCAAAGGAGTATAGGCGGGCCGCGTGAGGAAGAGGACAGCGTCCACCTCACGACCCAGCCGCCGCGGGAGACGCCCACGGCAACGGACGTCGGGAGACGATTTCTGGCCACCGCAGACGCGGGCATGCGGGCGGTGAGTTATGGGTGACTCGCCGTCCGGTCATGGACCATGCCCGGGTCGTTGTGTTCCACGCGCGCCTCAAAAAGCTGTCAGCAATCTGACGGGGCGCCCCTAAGAGGGCCAAAGCCTGCCGGGGTCGCGGGACTGTCTCACCTGGTAACCGTGTCCCCGGAACGTAAAGGGCTATTGAAGGATCGCCGTGGATTTTAGTCAGTCAAGTCTGACAGTCCTTGAGTCCCACCCTGAGCGGGCGGACTCATTTGATGATATTACGAGGATAAAAAAAAAATGGCGTAGTGGCTGAGCTATAGACTGCTGTGCAGTATGTCGCAGGTTCGATCCCCGCACGAAACAAATAGATATTTGTATGATCTACAAGTAGTTGTTTCGAGTCTGTGTATGTGAGTTTCTATGTTTGTAAACGCACCCACGATACAGGACGAAATTCTCAGTCCTTTAGGTACTATTATATATTCTGTGGTGTGGGGCATAGTTTAAAAAATAAATGTGCCTGCAAAGGCTCGTACCACTAAGTCACAGCTGCTCTAAGTATATCGATATGCAATCGCCCCATGGCATCATCATCTGTCTAACTTTTCCCAACGGTGATGCAGTTAAACCAGATGCAGCAGAAATCAGTATTTTACTTGAAGCGACTGCCTATCTCTGACCTCCACAACACAGTAACTGGGTAGGTAACAAGATAACCTTGGTAAATTCTGATATTCAGCTTAAATAGAAAAGGCTAGGCAGATTATGATGTCGTAAATTATCTAACCAATTAAGATCTTGAGATAAAAATGATTCATACCCAAACCTATATTTTCTTAGCGTACATTGTTTTCTATCAGTTTTTATAAGATTAGATACTATGGCAGAGGGATGGGTTCGAGATTTCATTATCAGACTGGCAGAGAGTATGGAAAAAATGGAACGATAGACTGCTTGGTTTTTCGTGCGAAAATTCTCTTTGGCATCGATGCAGAATGATAGTGTCGTACTCTAACGATGAAATCTTCATAAAAACATCTCCTAATAGCTTATTCTGATCGCATATCGCACTTTTTACAGCAGTCAGAAGGATGTAAATGCTAATATCCATTTCTGTGAAGAAAAACGATTTAAAATACATCTGCTTGGCAACTCAGGCAATGGAATGTATGTCTCACAATTACTCCGGTGGCCACTTGTCTCTCAAACCCCAAACTGATCACGTTTTAGAAGTGTGTACCCTTCTTTTTTTATTTTAGCTTAGTAATATCACTAGACACCGTGGATTTTAGTCCTGGGATGCGGGCAAAAACTCTTCCTTAGGCACTGTGTGCCTATATAAAGGGGTCTCTTTGCCCGTATGCGAATAGCCTGTCAGGTGGACGCTCCAACGCGTGTCCCTCTGAATAGCAGAGGGCACAGCGGCGGAGCGGACTTGCGGACGGTGAGTAGGTAATAGGTAGCTCGCCGTCCGACCAAGGACCAAGCCCGGGTCGGTGGCGCGTCGTGTTTCGCGCCAAATGTCTGCGGGGGTCGCGGGTTTTTTCTTAACCCAGGATACCGTGGCCCCGGAACGTAAAGGGCATCCGAAGGAACACGGGTGGATTTTAGTCAGTAAGAGTCTGACAGTCCCTTCCGCCCCACCCAGGGCGGGAGGACTCATTTGATGATTTTACCACCACAAAAAATAAAAAAATAAAAAGTGTTTCCTCCATTCGTTAGCTACTCCATTGCTGAGCGGTAATAGAGCAACGTTGTCGGCAATTTAAAGTTTATTTTGCTTTATTAGCCCTGTGAAATATTTTGCTGGATGCAGTTTGTTTTTTTTTATCGTGGTAAAATCATCAAATGATCCTCCCACCCAGGGCAGTGCGGGAGGGGCTGTCAGACTGTACTGGTTAAAATCCACGATGTACTTCAGTAGCCCTTTATGTGCCGGAGTAGCGGTATACGTGTGTCCCGCGACGGATGCAGTATGCTAGAGTTGCTCTTGCCAGAGTTTAATAACTGACGACGGAACAGTTAGCGCAGTAGTTGAGCGATAGGACTGCTGCACAGCGTGTCGCGGGTTCGATTCCCGCATGGAACAAATATTTATATGACCTACAAGTAGCTGTTCCGGTTCTGGGTGTTTGGGTTTTTCCTCTCGCCTTGGGTGGAGCGGTCAGCAGGGACTTTTAGACTTGTTGTGTAAAACCAACCTCCTTCAATTGCAGCTTCAGTAATCATTTCATTTCACCTTTCGGGCCTATGGTAGGTGGTGATTGGATGACTCCATAGTTATACTTATATTCAAGGAAAAAATAGGTGTCATAATTTTTCTTTAATTTTGCATTTTAAAGGAGATCGGACATTTTTGTATGGGCTCTGGCCCAAGTGGCGTCGGAGCATGACACTTATATTGTTTGAAAGTTCATTAACTAAGCTTACTTTTTTTACGAGTACAAAAAAATCTATCCTGGGAAAAAAAAGTTATGCATATTCAAATACTTCAACGGTTAACGCAACATATATGGCAGTTCTGTCAGATTTGCAGCTGACTCGCTCTCTCCGCTCGCTGCTGATTGGTGTGATAGTGTTGTGTTCGAACTGCGTTATCTATTCTGTTATTCCTCTATTCATAATCGGCTGTGTTGTATTGATGTGTTAGATTTCTTCCTGACGACGTTTTTTATCTTTGTAAAATCATCAAATGAGTACCTTAGTCCCACCTAGGGCATGGCAGGAAGGACTGTCAGACTTGTACTGACTAAAATTCACGGTGTCCTTCAATAGCCCTTTACGTTCCGGGGTCACGGTATTTGTTAGATCCGTGACCCCGGGAGGCTTTGTTCCATCATTGTGCTGACACTCTTTGAGGCGCGCCTGGAACACAACAAACCGTCGACCCGGGCATTGTTTATGGTCGGACATCGAGTCGTCCATAATCAAAGCCCGTATGCTCGCGCCTACGGTGGCCGGAGATCGTCTTGAGACATCCGTCACCCCCACGTCTACCACTGCGACTGGGGCAGGGGGAGGACGCTGTCCTCTCCCTCACGCGTCCCACCTCCTCCTTCGCTAGCATTACTGCTTCACAGAAGGAGGCGACCGCTGCCCACTCCGTCTCGCCACGCAGATTGGCCTCGACCTATGCCGGCCGCGAGAGGTCGCCGCCAATCGCTGTCGTCAGGACACGGTGGTGATCTGCCCAAGCGGGGCATTCCTGCACCGTGTGCTCCACCGTGTCCTCCGGGTGATCCTCTCAGTCGTGACACCAATGCGTTTCTTAATTCCCTATCCGACACAGGTACCTCCCGAAACTTCCGTGTCCGGTAAGAACCTGCGTCAGGTGGTAAGTCAGGACGCCCGTGACGCCTATGCAGCCACTCCTTAAAGATGGGTCTTACCGCCGCGATTGCGGCTTGCCCGAACCTCGGTTGTGACAGTCGTTTCCTCCTTACTGCCCTGAGATCGCGCTGGAGCTATAGCGGGGATTCGCCCCAGCGATGCGCCTCCACACGCCATTAATAGACGCGCAGGAGGGTCGTCGGTCGGGCGATTCGCCGGCGATCGTGTGGTATCCTCGGATCATTCGGATAGCCATGACCCTTTGGCATGCGACCAGCTTTGCCGGTCGCGTCCGCATGCTCAGGGCCCTCACGGGGGCTCCGTAGAGGGCCATGGATCACACGACACCAGCATGCAGCCTCCGGAACGGGGCGTTTGGCTCGCCGAGATTAGGCAGGAGTCTCCAGAGGGCGTCTGATGCCCGGTTCAGCTTTGGGTCCAAGTGCAGGAAATTTCCGCGAAGTTCCACCGGCTGTCGAGGACGAGTCGCAGGTACTTCATCGTCCCCCCGACACCGATGCGAACTCCCCACCGTTACGTGGGACTGTACTTACGATGACATATATTATAAAGTCACTTAAACACTTTTAAATCATTTCTCAAAAACAGTATTTTATTCAAACATTATAACTTAGCCTCGTCTTCAAACACTTGAACCAGAATCCTTACAACAATGGAGTAGTAACATATTTCTAAAGTAGATACCACGTCGGGTGGTAAGACCCCTCTTTGAGGTGTAGCTGTATAGGCGTCACGGCGTCCTGACCTACCACATGACGCAGGTCCTCACGGGACACGGAAGTTTCGGGAGGTACCTGTATCGGATGGGGAAGGAAGAAACACCCAAATGTCACCACTGCGAGGATCGCCCGGAGGACACGGTGGAGCATACGGTGCAGGACTGCCCCGCGTGGGCGGAGCACCTCTCGCACCCGGCATTGGTCGAGGCCATGCTGCGGGGCGAGAAGTAATGAGAAGCGGTCGCCTCTTTCTGCGAAGCAGTCATGCTCGCAAAGGAGAAAGCGGGCCGCGTGAGGTAAAGGACAGCGTCCTCCATCCACCCCAGCCGCAGTGGTAGACGGCAACGGCAACGGACGTCGGCAGACGATCTCCGGCCGCGGTGGGCGCGGGCATGCGGCCGGCGAGTAATGGGCGACTCGCTGTCCCAACATGGACCATGCCCGATGCCCATGCGTTGTGTAAAGAGCGTCAGCATAATGACGGGGCCCCCCTTTAGAGGGCCAACTAGCCTGCCGGGGTCGCGGGACTTACCGAATTACCGTGACCCTGGAACGTAAAGAGCTATTGAAAGACACCGTGGATTTTAGTCAGTATGAGTCTGACAGTCCCTCCCGCTCTGTCCTGGGTGGGAGGACTCATTTGATGACTTTACCAAGATAAAAAAAATAAGTAGACACCACGGGTATGAGTCATCATGAATGTAAGATTATAGCAAACATAACATCATAAGTTAAAATAATTAGATTTAATTGAATAAATAGTTGAAAGTTCTATAAATGCGTATTTCTTTATAACGCTATAACTTTTTTCTCCCAGGATAGATTTTTTTGTACCCATACAAAAAAAGTAAGCTTAGGTAGGGAACTTTCAAATAAAATGAACGTCATGCTCCGCCGCCACTTGGGCCACACCCGCCCGATCTCCCGATCCCGATCACTTCTACGACTAGCATGATAAATTAGGTAAAATGGGCCATGTGAAAAACGTGAATTTGTCATTTAATACGATTACAAGATATTATTTTATTTGTTATCACGGTTTTGAGGTAATCACTGCAATTTGATACATATCTCCGTAGCGTACAAATAAGTAGGCACGTAACCGCCATTACTTGATAAGGCTAGCGAGCTTCTTTCCATGGAGTATAGAGTGTATGGAGGACTACATCTGTCTATGAAAAGTTTCAATCGAAATGCGTACTAAATATGAGTGGCTCAGGCGCTGACATCATTTTAAAACAGCGCAAAAGTTTTTTTGGACAAGATACGTAAATAGTTTTAGCTTTGAATACTGTAGGTACCTAGGTACTATCACTAAGTCCTTAACTACTATATCTAATCAACAAATCAACATTTTTGTTTAAACTTCGACACCTCGGCTATTTCTCTACTTATCCCCCATATAGGTACCTAATTTTTTTTATATCACAAATAGTTTTGCTCTTGACCCTTCATAGGCGACCGATACAAAGAGACATAGGCATTGAAGGAGGAAGGAGTGGGCTTAGCCAGAAGAAGCCTGCTGTTCACTCTAACTTTGAACAGGTTCGAGTTATACAACGTGTAACGCAAATAGCGCAAAACCTCTCGTGGGGTAACTCAGCCCATGTTACTGAACAATTTTTGTTTTAAGACTTTTGGAAATTCGCAAAAAAAAAATTGGTTTTAGAGAATTTTAAAAAGTTAAAATAATAAAAATTAAAAATTTTGTTTGTAGAATTTCCAAAAGTCTTAGAACAAAAATTGTTCAGTAACATGGGCTGAGTTACCCCACGAGAGGTTTTGCGCTATTGGCGTTACACGTTGTCAGGATTCTTTTGCCGTGCGTGAAGGATGATTGAAGGCGCTTACTGCAAATTGGTGGAAAGGCAGTCAAATATAGATAGTAAATGGTAATTAGCAGCACGTCTGGATATCTGATGGCAGAAGATGGGCAGATGCATAAGATAGTTCTCCTTGCCTCTGTAGGTACTCCATGATTCCTTCCCAATCATCACAAAGTTTATGATTATCAACTGGGCAATAGAACTCTGATAAAAAACAAAGATGAATCATACATAAGACCAATTATAGTCTAATCTTAAGCTTGTGTAATATTGATAGGTACCTATATAAAAATCACGTGTAATTATTATGTTCGTAGGTACACGATAACACCGGAACGACTGAAGGTATATAAAAATCACATGTAATCATTATGTTCGATAGAGTACCTACACAATAATCACCGGAACGACAACCGGATTCAGTGAAATTTTGTAGATAAATGCGTCTGGTTGGTTCCAAATTCAAACACATGTAGAATAAGTGGCAGATTATTGAAAATCTTCAGCTCTGGATGAAGTGTACTTGCGCTTCAGTTGCCCTTAGCATTCCAGCTATTCTATTCTCTAAGTCATTGTTGACGAGCTTGTACATGACATAAGTTTTTTTTTTTACTTTATTCCACCAGATCACTAAAATATGCGACGACCGATAGGTATAACAGCGTAAGAGGAATTCAAGACAAAAGACGTAAGAAGAGGACGCGTCGCGGACAGTGCAGATGTATCAGCGTTGCGCCCGCGACGCGTCTCTTCTGTATGTTTTGCGTCGCGACGCTTCTATACATTTTGTATGAAAGGGACGTTCTGTAAAGACATATCGACGCAAGAAAGCAATCTTGTAGCACGCTTGTAGTATCTCGAAAAGTGGCAGTTTACACCAGAGTCAAAAAACTATTTAAAAAATTCATAACTCGTAAACTAGCTGAAATCGAGAGGTAGGTAATTTTTGGAACATATATAATTTTCTTGTAATGAAATTTATTAGATAACACTAAAGATAGTGGTCTAAAGTTGGTAGGTATAACATGAGTTTTTGCGAGTTACAGCAATTGGTATTTCAATTTGAATCATCAATATTGCTGTATCTTGGTAGTTGTTATGTAAGGCGCAACAAAATAGTAGGTATTTAAATTTTGGACAACGATAATATGATGTTGATTTTGTTGTTGTATTTATTTGTTTTTGTAAAAAAATACCTGATTTTATGGTAGGTATTTACCTACTAGTGATGTTGCAAATATTCGCATTCGCATTCGCAAATATTCGTAAATTTTTTAATATTCGCATTCGCATCCGCATATAAATCGATGCGAATGTTTGCGAATATTTTTGAAACACTATTTTTTAATTTACTACTATGATTTGAATATGGAAACTGCATGTAACGGAATAGTCTTGAAGTAGACACATAAATTGAACTATTTCTGTTAGTCCGGTTCTATTAAAATATTAACAGAATCGCAAGAAAAATGACAAAAATCCTTTTTATCGTGAAAAAATCATCAAATGAGTCCTTTCACCCAGTTATATTAAAAATCTACTATATACATAATTTTGCATACCTATAATAATATGAGAATAAAGAGAAAAACAAAATAAAAAAACATTTAAATTGTTTTTATAAGTCGTGATAATCGTGACATTAATTCAACTATTATGGACTTGGCCAATGTTCTGTTTAAATATTATGTCTGACATGAAATGTCAAACCTATCTATCATTTTGCGTGCGTTTTATTGTAGTCAATATTCGCATTCGCATTCGCGAATATTGAAAGTAAATATTCGCATCCGCATTCGCATTCGCGAATGTCAAAAATCAGACATTCGCAACATCACTAGTACTTACAGCATTTTGAAGTAGGTTTTCTTAAAAAAGTTAAGAAAAAGTCCACGTCGCCGTCGTATCACAAAAAAAAACCTAGGAAAACATCCGATCAGACTGTCTTACGCAGTATTTTTTTTTCTGAATTCAAATATGCAATAAAAAATAGTTATTTGTTATGCAAGGCTGCAAAGTTGATTTTTGGCGCGAGTACTTGAATTGAAAACTAAGCGAGCGAAGGATTCTAAGATTGAACCGCGAGAGAAACGAGCGGTTCAAATATAGAATCCTGAGCGATGCGAAGTTTTCAAAGGTACGAGACGCAGAAAAACTTTGCTGCCGAGTGCAACACACAACTTTTCACCTCACACAGCGACAGGCGGCTCGCCTGCCAGTGTAGAAAAGTAGAAAACAATTGAATACAAGACGTGTTCGAATTTTAAACAACACTTTGTGCTCTAGAGCACAAAGTGTTCTTTCGAACACGTCTTGTATTCAATTGTTTTCTACTCTGACAGGCGAGCCGCCCCGCCCCCACTGTGTGTTGCACTCGGCAGCAAAGTTTTTCTGCGTCTCGTACCTACCTTTGAAAACTTCGCATCGCTCTGGATTCTATATTTGAACCGCTCGTTTCTCTCGCGGTTCAATCTTAGAATTGTTAGAATCCTTCGCTCGCTCAGTTTTCAATTCAAGTACTCGCGCCAAAAATCAACTTTGCAGCCTTGCATAACAAATAACTATTTCACCTCACACGCTCGGAAAGATTCTATTCCTCATTCAAAATCTGAGCGCAAAACTCCATTTTGTGCTCTAGAGAAAGTGTTGTTCAAAATTCGAACACGTCTTGTATTCAATTGTTTTCTACACTGCCAGGCGAGCCGCCCCCACTACATTTCCTCGCTGTGTGAGGTGAAAAGTTGTGTGTTGCACTCGGCAGCAAAGTTTTTCTGCGTCTAGTACCTTTGAAAACTTCGCATCGCCATAGAATATATAAGAGTACTGGCATCGCTCAGGATTCTATATTTGAACCGCTCGTAGAAACCTTCGCTCGCTCAGTTTTCAATTCAAGTACTCGCGCCAAAAATCAACTTTGCAGCCTTGCATAACAAATAACTATTTTCGGGATACGACAAAATCGCTTTCTAGCGTCGATATGTCCGCGCCCGGTCTGCGTCTACCATCTTTTCTGTGTGGCAGCGCCTACGAGAATTTAATAACACCACAGGGAATCAGTAACTGATGGGTCGCAGGACTGTTCAAAAAGGTACCCGTGATGCTGGAACGTAAATGGCTATTGAAGAAACACCGTGGATTCTTAATCAGTACGGGTCTGACAGTCCTTTCTTGGCTTTTATCACAATTTTACAGAAAGGCTGCCGCCCTTTATTTACTTTTGTAAATATAGGCTATTCTTTCGAAGCTTCCCGCAAGGCTGGTAATTATGTACTAAAATCCAGCTTGACACTCAAGGTTGCATGTCATGTCTCGTAAAACGAGACAACACGCAGTTTTGACATAATTAACATTCGCGCCATGTTTCACAAGTGCATCGAGCATGTTTATTTATTCAATGAATCACTGCGTAGCGTTGTCGGTTGTGCAAGTCACAAATTCGCGGTTAACTGGGTCGTCAACCTTTTGACAGTTTTCAATGGGTTTTATCGTATCTTATGTAACGTTTATGTACCAACTAGATACATAAACGAAGAAAAACTCGCCAAACTGGTTTTTTAAATAAAATTAGGTTAGAGTCTGAAATTAGTTTTCTTATTTTGGAGCGTTTTCACTTTTCTTTACGTTTGTAATTATGTAAGGTTTTCAGTCTAAGAAAATGGCTTAGGTACAAACAATGGTTTTCTTTTTACCGTTAATGCTATATACCTTATGCAAATATTTCTATACCTATTGTGTATTTTGTTCGATATCGTATCGTAGGTCTCACACATCAAACGAAAATTCGAGTTCGGTCTTCTTTTTTCTTTGCTACTTTTGTGGTTAGGTATATCGTCAGTTTGGCTTCAATAAAATTCTTTTGCTACCAACATAAATATCCATTATTTTAATTTAGGTAAAATAAGTTCTTTGACAACCAAAGGTTGAAAACCTCACTCCGGAAAATACATCAGCAAGTATTGTGCGACCAAGATTAACCTCGACAGACCAAATGTTGGACCAAAGCAGTAACTGTAGCGGTATTAATGAGGAAATGTATTATATTTTGGAACAATTACGTATATAATGTGCGTATGAGAAGAACTCATCATCATCAGCCTATATAATGTTCCCACTGCTGGGACACAGGCCTCCTCTCTGTGAGAGGGAGTGGGCCATAATCCACCACGCGGGCCCAGTGCGGGTTGGTGGATGTAACATGTCTTCGAATCTTTGGTTCTAGGACATGCCGCGGTTTCCTCACGATATTTTCCTTCACCGTTTTGAGAGCAGTGGTGATGAAATAAATTACGGGGGTGTTTGAACCCCGCCAGGCGCATTACTTTGTGTAATTTATTTCATCACCACTGCTCTCAAAACGGTGAAGGAAAACATCGTGAGGAAACCGGCATGTCCTAGAACCAAAAATTCGAAGACATGTGACATCCACCAATCCGCACTGGGCCCGCGTGGTGGATTTGGCCCACTCCCTCTCACAGAGAGGAGGCCTGTGTCCCAGCAGTGGGAACAATATAGACTGATGATGATGATGATGAATACATCCATATTAATACTAGTCATTTTTACCCGTGGTGCTAGGCAACTGGGCTTCTCCCAGTTGTAATGTCCCTTTGTGCCTGTTGGCCTTGTTTTGTTCTGTCTCCTGCTTGCATGGAGGGAAGTGGAAACAATTTTTGTCCTACTGCTCCACTATTCTTTACTGATTAATTCCGTTGCAGGATCCAAGACAGGTAAATTCATTCTCCGGGACACGTCGTGCTTCATTGTCTCGGCGCTTTTCTGGTGGTCGCCACTGTTGATTCTGGCTTTCAGGAGTTGCAGTGGTTTGGGAATAGTGTGGTGGGTTTGTCCCAATAAAAAAAAACCATATTAATACGCCTGCGTCACGAATGGCAAAGCTTTTTTGTGGATTGAAAAAACGGCGCGAGCATTGCTTGAGTCTGCGCGTGCGTCTGTCTGGATCAGGCACTCCACAGTCCACACACTTTATGACGGTCGCCTTTAGGTACAGCGCACGCCGCTGCAGCTGGAAGCGCAGCGGAGCGCACTTTAAGATAACAATTTAATATAAACCTTAACTACTTTGACATACGGTTAGTATAAGAATAAAATCGGACACGCGGGGTGCTCGGAGCGCCCTCAAGCTACCACAAGAGAATGCGCGCGACCGTATATCAAGAAAGATAAGGTTTACATTCAATTGTTTTCTTAAAATGCTGGGACTGTCTTATCAGGTAGTTAACCGTGGCTGCGAAACGTAAAGGGCTATTGAAGGACACCGTGGATTTTAGTCAGTACAAGTCTAACAGTCACTCCCGTCCTGCCCTGGGTGGGAGGATTCATTTGATGGTTTTACCACGTAATAAAAGGAAAAAGAGTCCACACGCTTTACAAACCAAGCTATCCCGGCGAGGCCACTACTTGTTTTTGCATTCCTTTGTATACATTGCATTGTATAAGTACATTATTAGGTTCTGCCCGCGACTTCGTTAGAGTGAAGTTTTAGTGACATCCCTTCGTCGCATGCGCAACGCCCGCACTTAATACCAACTGGGGGGAACATCTATGCAGGAAAAAATCTCTGGAAATTTCATAGCTAAAAGAAAAAATGAAAACCTTCACCCGTACGAAAATGCGGGCAGAAGCTGAAATCATCATCATCATCATCATCTCAGCCATAGGACGTCCACTGCTGAACATAGGCCTCCCCTTTAGATCTCCACATATACCGGTTGGAAGCGATCTGCATCCAGCGTCTTCCGGCGACCTTAATAAGGTCCACCATCGGCCATCTGCTCTGCGAGCAATATGGTTTGCCCATTGCCACTTCAGCTTGCTAATCCGGTGGGCTATATCGGTGACTTTAGTTCGTCTACGGATCTCCTCATTTCGGATTCGATCACGTAGAGAAACACCGAGCATAGCCCTCTCCATAGCTCGTTGAGCGACTTTGAGCTTTGAGATGAGGCCGATAGTGAAAGACCACGTTTCGGTGCCGTAACTCATCACTGGTAACACACATTGGTTGAAGACTTTCGTCTTGTGGCACTGAGGTATGTCGTACGAAAAGACATTGCAAAGAAGCTGAAATGCTTACTTGGAATTGATCCGGAATAGCTCCTCAAATAATAGCGTGATTTGAGTGAATTTGGTAAAAATTCAAAGTTTACAGTTAAACCTTTAAAATGGTATCATTTTTATTATGCTTAACTAGTTATTAAGTAGTTAAAGATCACTCGGAATCGGGATAAGTGATTCCATACTGCCCCATTTTGCTTGCGAGTACAGTAACTTCTAAAAACGTCTTGCTTACTCATAGATGTGTATGCATAGTCCATGGTTACCAAACTTCTATGATAATGATAGCGATACCCTTGAATCATACCTCACGATGTACATAACGATAAGACGCGTGTTTGTTTGTCTTTTGTAAAACAAAAATGGTCTAAATGTTTCCCTTTGATTATATGCGTCAAGCAGACAAACAGTGATGTCTAACTTGCCGATTTTTCGGTATTTCTACCGATATAGTAACGCTTTTATCAAAATGATATGCATACCCAAAGTATAAGGGACATAGTAAATCGAGCTACAAAATTCTAACTCAGTCACATCTTTGGGGCATCCCGAAGTTCGGTTTGATTAGGTTCCTTTAAACCCTGCAGATATAGGAGCCCCGCGCAGCAGGGCTCCGACGACTACGCCTCCCCATAGGCCTTCCCTATAAATAGGCGTCCCCCATTCAGTGGCCTTCCCCCACAATTTACATGGTTACTTACTAAAATGTTACAGATTTTGATTTGCGATAGCTCCCAAAATACCGAGATTTTGAGAGCTATCGCAAATCAAAATCTCGGTATTTGCCTGCAAGATTCGATCGCGCCAAACAACAAACCATTTTTCCACACCTTTTTGTTTGCCTTTGTTACGTTCACAATACCATAATCATGCGTGACTCTACCTATGTATGTTTAAGGGACAGTTGACATTCGTGTGAGTACATAACTACCTACTAGATAACAAAGATAAACACACACGTGGAATACACCACGTGACAAGCATTCATTGATGCAGACGTGGTTCATAGGATATGCATGAGCGGTGATTTGTTTATCGACAGCTATTTCACACCTGTGTCATGTTTTTTCCGACGTGCTCGTGGCAAATTTGCAGCCACAGCAGAGGCGTAGCCGCCGACCGTATCAATGAGGAAGGCAAGTGTCAAAGTGACAAGTGACAGTTTGGTCCCAAAAGAACTGTCAAATCAAAGGAATTTTCTGAAAAAAAACGATTTATTGATGTAAAATTACTAGATGTTGAGTAATAAGCGTAAAAATGTTGGAACATACAAATTTCCGACGATTCACACTATCAAGGGTAGCTGCTGTGACTGCCTTGAGAACAAAAATTGTAGTATAACTAAGGAAAAGCTGTATAATAAACAAATATCCAGCCTTGCGAAGCCGAGACAGGCCGTTACTTGAGTTTATTAATGAAATTCCATGATTATACCATAACTACACAATCGAATACACTTTTCAAAATAATATCTACTTTTCTATTGGAGGTTAAGTACCAGTATTGCATCGCTCCATAAATCATGAAATGGTTCGTCTGGCGGAAGAATTATCACCTGGAACGAGTTTTGTGATAGTTGTGGTGTTAAGAAATTAAATATATTGTGATATTTCTCGAATTTAAATAGAAAAAAGGGGTAAAATTACTGACTTAAAACATTATGATATTTTATCAAAATAGAAAGTCAGAAGCATCATTATATTCTTGTTATAGGAGAGGACAGGTAAAACATACCTAAACTCAAAAATTGAAGCCTCAACTACAAGTAATCGTGGATTTATTACGGTAAAATCAAATGTATTAGGTACCACTCAATTAAATCACTTTTTTCCTCTTGTAGATGCACCGCGGCGTCTTAATTCTTCTTTTAGTATATGCACTTGCATTGACGAATAATTTTCCATATTTGTTTTGTATTTATACTCAATTTTTATAACAATAAATCTTGTTTCTTTTTTGTACAAGGTAGACAGTAATCTGACGTAGGGACCAACTATCGCAGCGCCATCTACGATTAGCTTTGAGTTGCCATCCCCATTGTAGACGATTATACTAAAAATAAAAACATATTAATATTGCTCTTAAATGTAAACTTATCGCAGACATAAAGCTCCAATTATCGAACTCCTAACATAGATCAATTTTCAAAAAGGCTATTATTTTTGTCATAAATGAACTATGATCAGTCGATCAGCCTTCTCAATTTTCTAACTCTCGTCAAAATGTTCTTAAAATATCATTAGTTACACGACTTAGGATGCTATTGTCTTTATTCTGCAAAACTATACTCTTAGTTTAGAAGGGCCCCATAAAATTTTTGATAGGTACATGGACCCTTCTGGCCTAGCTACACCACTGAGCCACAATATCTCTAAGAACCAATATACAGTACGGTTGCCAATAGACGTAGTCGTCAAGAACATGCGCATGACCCGCGTATGACGCATGCGCATGGCGTGAATACCGTAGGTATTCTTATTTTGTTAAAAAATCAACAAATAATGATTTTTCTCGCTGTCAGACTCCTGACTAAAAACTACGCTCTTCCTTCATATGCATTTTGCTTTCCAAGACCGAGATCAAACACTTAAGTTTAAAATATTTCCTCTTTATTCTCAGACAAGGATGCCACAGGGAAGTGCAGTTCAAATACTGCACAAGCCATTTTCCTTCCTCCTCACTACATGCCTATGAAAATATACAGCGAATAGCATTTAATTAGCGTTCATTATGTTTTGTTGTGTTGTTTTTTAAGTTTTAACGATAAAACGAAGCATTGCGTTAGCCTACATTTTTTATTTATTTATTTACTAGCTGTTCCCTGGTTTCACCCGCTGGTTGGCGCCTTTTGGTTTGTTTTAGCGTGATGTTACATAACCTATAGGCTTCCTCAATAAATGAACTATATAAGTACCACACAAATTACATTGTATATTATAAGTATTTTTAATTGGAACTATTAGTTTGAACTGAGATTAGCGCTATTTATAACAAACTCTTCAACTTTATAATATTAGTACTTATACATTTTGGTGAACAACTTTACTGTTCTTGAAAAATATTTATGTACTGAAATAGAGCAAAACAAAACATGAATGAATTGATAATCTGTAATAATGGTTTTGTTTTCAAAACCATTTTTCCCTTTAGGTACCTACCTAGGTACATGATTACGGCAACAGATAATAGACTATCAGACAGACAAATATGTAGGCTATTTGAGGCTATTTGACCAAAATAAGATAACTGGCAAATATTAAATATTAGTTTACGTACTTATCATGATATCTGGCCTAATATACGCCGTGAAGGTTGCGTGCGCGAATGTAGGTGTGCTTTGGATGCCATTTTTGTAGTGCTATTTTCAGTGTTTTGACGCGAGCGGAGCGCTAAGGCTCCGTGCAGCATTTGTTGACAGTAATAAGCTATTCTCAATAAGAAAACTCATCGCTGAACTCTACGATGTACTCTTCGCGAGCGCTCACCGTTCGCGCCGCACAACACAATGGGGATGGCAACTCAAAGCTAATCGTAGATGGCGCTGCGATAGTTGGTCCCCACGTCTACCTTGTACAAAAAAACAAACAAGATTATTTGTTATAAAAATTGAGTATAAATACAAAACAAATATGGAAAATTATTCGTCCATGCAAGTACTATATACTAAAAGAAGAATTAAGACGCCGCGGCGCATCTACAAGAGAAAAAAAGTGATTTAATTGAGTTGTTATACATTTGATTTTACCGTAATAAATCCACAATTACTTGTAGTTGAGGTTTCAATTTTTGAGTTTAGGTATGTTTTACCTGTCCTCTCCTTTATCAAGAATATAATGCTGCTTTTGACTTTCTATTTTGATAAAATATCATAATGTTTTAAGTCAGTAATTTTAACCTTTTTTTCTATTTAGATTCGAGAAATATCACAATATATTTAATTTCTTAACACCACAACTATTACAAAACTCGTTCCAGGTGATAATTCTTCGATTTTCGAGCGATGCAATACTGGTACATAACCTCCAAAAGAAAAGTAGATATTATTTTGAAAAGTGTATTCCATCATTTTTACAGCTTATTACACAACATCTAGTCATTTTACATCAATAAATGTTTTTTTTTTCTGAAAATTCCTTTGATTTTACAGTTCTTTGGGGACCAAACTGTCATTTTCACTTTGACACTTGCCTTCCCCATTGGATAGTGTCGCTGTCAGAAGAAAGCATAGCAAATCAAAAAAAAATCGAATTGAGAACCTCCTCCTTTTGTTGAAGTCGGTAAAAAAACACTGCTTGTGAATCAAAAACACAATACCTGTCACTCGGAAGAAGGATTGCCATCTCTAAAATTTAGGAACCAGGACAAGACAAGGCGTGAAATCCCCGGATTTTAGAGTCAAGAACTTGTCTAAAAAAAGTGTGACTGCATACCGGACCTTATTTCAAAGTCATAATATGACATTTTTTAGACAAGTGTTCAACAGACGTTTAAAAGTTTTTGTGTTACTACGGTAAATTTTTAAACCCGAACTACAAATGAAGCCCCCCCCGGACGCCCTCTAAGCTAGGACAAATCCGGGGAAACCCGGACGGATGGGAAACCTACTCGGAAGTCATGCTTACAACCACTCTGAACCAACAAGGCAGTACTTCTACTACACATAAACGTTATAGTCTAAGATACGTATATAGAACGACCTTCACCGATCGAGTAACCGGATGAAATGTGTTTTTTATGAATTAAAATATGTTGAAGAATGTGACGGTGATGGGTTGCCTCATAAAATCCTGTCAAGGATATTTTTAATTAATTTTATAAAAGGTTATTTTTTTTCCAATACCTTCACCGATAGAGTAACCAAAGATAATTAACACCAATTGAAAGTCCGAAGTCTATAGAATATGCTAACGTAGGGTTGCCTACCTTTTTCTTGTCAAGGTTATAGGGTTGCCTAATTTGAACAGGTGATAAAAAAATGCTACCTTCACCGATCGAGTAACCAAATAAATTATGTATCAAAATAAAGACATTTTTTTTACGAATACGATGGTATACGGTTGCCTATGAAAAACTTGTCAGAAATTAGGGTTGCCAAGCGTTGAAGTTTGAAAATTTTAGACGGTTAGAAGCACATGAGTAGATAAACGGACTAAGCTTCTTAAGAACGAGCAAAATTGTAACCTATTTTGGTAGGGTTGTCACAATAGGGTAGACAAATTAAACAAAAAAATTATTAAATAGCTTTATTATTCAGCATGATAGAATCGAATCAAATAATTTAATTGAACTACATAAGCCAATTACAGGCAATTTCAAATTGTCAAAAAACATAAAATAAAGTTAGTACAAAAATAGTTATGGTGCTACAGTCACAAGACATAATAACTGTGAAAGTACCGTAGATACCCATTCCAATAGTCCAGTCAACGAGGCATATGTGGTCCGAAAAATTCCTACTCCGGAACTGAAATTTGGCATACATATGATGAAGGTGATTGTCGGCGACGAGACCCACGCAACGACAAGGGGTGCAAGTAGTGGTTTGCCGTTGAACAGTGTGATTTATAAGGTGATTTTTTTAAGACAAGTGTTTTCTAATCAGCCTCCAGTGATTGTGTTGTGTTTATATTAGATTCTTATTAGATTATCTTGTACGTTCTTATTAGTTTCTAATTAGATAAGTTTTTTAGTGGAAAATTGTAAAAGTTTAAAACTTAGAATAATACGTAACTTGAAAACTCACTGTTTTGTTTATGTATGTTTTTCAATTATAGTATTTAAAAGGGTTGTGTTTCATTACAAAAATAGATTCACAAGTTGTTTCATGAAGATCGGTGTAGTAGTTTTCAAGTTAATGCAATTTTTGTGAAATCAAACTTTTGTTCTTGTGTAACTTTAATAGTTTAAGTTCTAGGATTTTTTTTATTTATTGTTGTATGTAAAATATGTTTGTTTCATATAAAACTAGACGTAAGGACAAATTTAGAAAAGTAGCGGACGCGCCGTCGCACAGTGGTCTGGAAATCGAGCTCCATACTCATAGAAACTTAAAGTGAGGAATTAAAAAAATAAAAATTGTAATGGCTCTGGTATACCTCCCTTGACAACATATTAAAGTATGGATGGTATAAGTTACACTAGGCGTGAGAAAAAAAATATTTATGTTTTTTTTTGTATGGGAGAAAACACTAAAAGTACGTTTTCTCGAAACTTAATAGAACTGTTAGGCTGGTGCTCACACGAGCTATAGTCCCATACACGGCGATCAAGATGACATACAATTCATGTACCGTTAGGCGCCGCTTCGCACGTAATAAATTTTTGAAATTTTGAAATTTCGACATGTGATTTTTCAAGTCTTTGGCTTGGTTAAATGACGTTGCCAGTCGATTTATTTATATTATTATACGATTAAGCCTGCGAATGACCATTACGAACACAATAATTAAAAAAAAATGATTGTTAAGGTTTTTTTGCGCATTCTAAGAACTAACTCATAACTAATTATTTCATCTAAGAACTTCTCCAACTTTTTCATTTCCGAAGGAGTAGCTTTACTTACATCACATGTCTGCGCTGCTTTACAACATGGCTTCCCATAATAATCCAATAGGAGGCAGCAGTGCTTCAATCTCAGCCTCAATCAAAGCCTGTTCTTCCACGGTGTTTCTTGTTTTCGTTTGAAAACTTAAAATAAGTAGGTCTGTAAAACATGGTGGAACATATTTAAAAAAGTATGAGACACGGCTTCAAGAGAACATCAAATGGCCTGAGATCGTGAGGGTAAAAATGATTACTTCTGTAGTAGAGCAGCAACCATGTTCCAGTTTTAACTTTGGTGTAGATGAGGGTGCATCAACATCCTACACACCGGAGACATGCAATGTTGAAACATCAACACCAGTTGTGACGCCGAGAAAACCATTCTGGAGCTAAGCTAGCTATAGCAAAGAAGGAGAGTGGAAGAGCTCCAAACGCATAGCACTGAAAGCCTTGCTCATGCAACTGGTTTGAAAGCACAAAACAAGAATTTACCTAGCAGATATCATTTAACTGGTAACGGAGAATCCCGAAGACTTGATTGACACAGCTTTAGGTATTTTGACCTCATTGAGGAAAGCCTCTCTAGCCACTTCTAAAGAGAAGTGGCAGTATATTATAACATTAAGATCTTGTGCAAAAGAAGAAGGAATACTATTGTATCCTTCTTGTACTGCCATCCCTGAAGCAAAGAACTGCTAACCCCCAAAAGATACCATAGACATCACGGAAAGAGAGGTTACAGTAAAGCTCCAAGCAGTTTTGGACATAACTGTGGCTAGGCTTGGAAAGTTGTCACGTGTGCAATCTTAGCTGGATGGCAAAGAGTTGATATATGCAAATGAGGCTTTGATGGTACTTCAGGGCAAAGCTTGTATAAGCAAACTATGGCAGACGAAGACGATTGCAGTATTTTTATGTGTTCTTTTGTGTCTCTGCGTTTAGTTTGTGGCAATGAAAAAGTATGGGAGAACCCAAATCCCACCCAGACCTATTCATTTTAGGTTTACAAACGAAGACAAGTTAAACATCGTAAAGGGCTGGCTCTGTTTGAGGCTGAGATTGAAGCACTGCAGCCTTCTTTTATGGGAAGCCAAGTTGTAACGCATTCAATGCTAATGATAGCTTCAATGAGATCAAAATACCTAAAGCTGTGTCAACCAAGTCTTCGGGATTCTCCGTTACCAGTTAAATTATATCTGCTAGGCACATTCTTGTTTTGTGCTTTCAAACCAGTTGCATGAGCAAGGCTTTCAGTGCTATGCGTTTGGAGCTCTTCCACTCTCCTTCTTTGCTATAGCGGGCTTAGCTCCACGAATGGTTTTCTCGGCGTCACAACTGGTGTTGATGTTCCAACATTGCATGTCTCCGGTATGTAGGATGTTGATGCACCCTCATTTACACCAAAGTCAGAACTGGAACATGGTTGCTGCTCTACTTTGCGACACTACAGAAGTAATCATTTTTACCCTCACGATCTCAGGCCATTTGGTGATCTCTTGAAGCCGTGTCTCATACTTTTTTAAATATGTTCCACCGTATTTTACAGACCTACTTATTTTAAGTTTTCAAACGAAAACAAGAAACACCGTGGAAGAACAGGCTTTGATTGAGGCTGAGATTGAAGCACTGCTGCCTTCTATTGGATTATTATGGGAAGCCATGTTGTAAAGCAGAGCAGACATGTGATATAAGTAAAGCTACTCCTTCGGAAATGAAAAAGTTGGAGAAGTTCTTAGATGAAATAATTAGTTATGAGTTAGTTCTTAGAATGCGCAAAAAAACTTATACAATCATTTTTTTAAATTATTGTCATCGTAATGGCCATTCGCAGGCTTAATCGTATAATAATATACATAAATCGACTGGCAACGTCATTTAACCAGGCCAAAGACTTGAAAAATCACATGTCGAAAATTCAAAATTTCAAATATTTATTACGTGCGAAGCGGCGCCTAACGGTACATGAATTGCATGTCATCTTGATCGCCGTGTATGGAACTATAGCTCGTGTGAGCACCAGCCTAACAGTTCTATTAAGTTTCGAGAAAACGTACTTTTAGTGTTTTCTCCCATACAAAAAAAACATAAATATTTTTTTTCTCACGCCTAGTGTAACTTATGCCATCCATACTTTAATATGATGTCAAGGGAGGTATACCAGAGCCATTACAATTTTTATTTTTTTAATTCCTCACTTTAAGTTTCTATGAGTATGGAGCTCGATTTCCAGACCACTGTGCGTCGGACAGACCGGTGCCGTCCACTACAGTCATACAGATTACAGATGCACAATAATCCAACCATCCAACTTTTTTTTCGAGATGTCAAAAATATGAAAATTGCTTATAACTCTCTGTGAAAAATGCCTCAGCCTCAAATTCTTTTTGTATTTGTTTAAATGTATTAGTTAGAATAGGTAAATATAAACATCCAACAAATTTTCGATTTCAGTGTCACTCCAAATCAACTTTTTACACAACGCGCTCTAACTGTGGGAAATTGCTCTTCCGATTTTTATTTTTTTATGTGTTATCTTATCCTTAGATACTCGTACATAGGTTTGTTACGTAATCCAAAACTTTTTCCTTTTTAAACAACATTATTTGATGTCATACCTGACGTTTTTAAATTTCCTAAAAATAAGAAAATAACCCTACGGGGCTGAGAGAGGGGCCACTCAAAACGTGGGGGCGTATATTATTTAAGGGATTATTTATGGGATGTATTCACATGACGTGTATAGATCGTGGGTGTAACTAGCAAAGATACGCCCCAACGTTTTTTCACGTAACAATTTTTTTTCGTATATTTGATACCCATATCATGGGGGTGTATTTCAAATAGCCAATTCGCCATCTTGGACGTCCGCCACGTAACTATTTTTTCTTATTCCTGACAGCAAACCCTTTCATTTGATACCAATATCTTGGGGGTGCATTTCAAATAGCCTGTCCGCCATCTTGGACGCCCGCCATATTGGATTAAAGTCACGTTTTTTGTTTTAGGTTCCTGACAACAATCCCTTTCATTTGATACCCATATCATGGGTGTGCATTTCAAATAGCCTGTTCGCCATCTTGGACGTCCACCATATTGGATTTAAGCCACGTGACAATTTTTTTTCGTATTTCTGACGGCAAACCCTTTCATTTGATACCCATATCATGGGGGTGCATTTCAAACAGGCCGTCCGCCATCTTAGGGAGGCCGCTATATTGGATTTATTATGACGTTCTTTAGCTAGTCATTCTTTGTATTGTCATCAGAACTCAGGCGTGTGTTTCAGCCTGCTAGCTTATCGGGAAGTGCCTCAAAATTGAATTGCAAAAGTTCAACCGGAACGACAAACAAACAAACAAATAAACAAACAAGAAAAGTGAGTATAGAAACGTGGGAAAAATACAACAAATACACAAACCTATTTCGATAAGATTGACAAGAACCACTACGACCGCGTAACGAGCGCATGTCGCGTTGAACGTCGCGCGTAACCTTTTCGACGACAGGCGCGTGTAGTCTTTTGGACGACTGCGCCGGGGCTAAAACAAGTGCGATCTATGGAGTGGAGAGGCATATGCAATGACATAGCGAGAGGCTACTATAAATGAGAAATACATGTGATGAGTAATAATGATAATATGAACGAAAATGTAAGAAGCGCGGTCTATTTGACAACGCGCGCCCTCTTGAAGATAGGTGTTTGGTCTCTAATTGTATTCGTGATCAAACACCTTTAAAAATGTCTTTTGACAATTCGAAATTGCCTGTAATTGGCTTAGTTCAATTAAATTATTTGATTCGATTCTATCATACTGAATAATAAAGCTATTTAATAATTTTTTGATTAATTTGTCTACCCTATTGTGACAACCCTACCAAAATAGGTAACAATTTTGCTCGTTCTTAAGAAGCTTAGTCCGTTTATATACTGATGTGCTTCCAACCGTCTAAAATTTTCAAACTTCAACGCTTGGCAACCCTAATATCTGACAAGTTTTTCATAGGCAACCGTATACCATCGTATTCGTAAAAAAAATGTCTTTATTTTGATACATAATTTATTTGGTTACTCGATCGGTGAAGGTAGCATTTTTTTATCACCTGTTCAAATTAGGCAACCGTATAACCTTGACAAGAAAAAGGTAGGCAACCCTACGTTAGCATATTCTATAGACTTCGAACTTTCAATTGGTGTTAATTATCTTTGGTTACTCTATCGGTGAAGGTATTGAAAAAAAAATAACCTTTTATAAAATTAATTAAAAATATCCTTGACAGGATCTTATGAGGCAACCCATCACCGTCACATTCTTCAACATATTTTAATTCATAAAAAACACATTTCGTCCGGTTACTCGATCGGTGAAGGTCGTTCTATATACGGATCCTGTACTATTATATCATTATGTAAATCTAATTCCTTAGCAGACAGTTATGATCCGCGGGAAGTGGCCTCATGACCATATAGGGAGCAGACGTCATAAGTAATGCCGTAGTCTAATGTCAATGATACTTGTAATCCGTGCTTAGCATGCAAGTCGGGTTTGTAGTGGCGTGATGGATGGATGAGCCATAGAACGATGATAAAGCGATACGAATAGATCGCGATTCGCTCTTGATTCCAATTACAATAAACATGGGTGCCGGCAACCGCTGCAACTTTGCCTGGATGCCCAACTTTGCCTTCTTTGTTTAAACGCTCGACGTGTGACGTTTATTGGCAATAACGCGGCGGCCACCTTTCGACAGGTGGTCTACGGGTCACTGATAGCGATTAGACCTTCCAGACAAACTTTTAACGAACTAAACGAATTTGAAATAAAAAGCCTTCGGCACCAACCCGCACTAGGCTCGCGTGGTGTCTCACAGAGAGAAAAGGTGGCCTGTGGTGGCTGAAGATGAAGATCCAGCGTGATATTATGTAACTTTAAACTTTTTTCCAGCACACTGCATTCACTAAACTTCATCATAATCATCATATCAGCCGTAAGACGTCCACTTCTGAACATAAGCCTCCCAAATAGATTTCCAATAGTACTAATTGGAAGCAGCTTGCGTCCAGGCGATCCTGTGATTTTCATCAGATTTCATCTGGTTGCAAGTGGACGTCTCACGCTGCGCTTGCCGGTTCGTGGTCTCCATTCAAGAACCTTTCGGCCCCATCGGTCATTCACTAAACTTGCTTGGCAAAAAATGTGCCTCAATGACTCAGCCACAACAAAATGATAACGCCGCATCTATCCTTCACATCGTTCTACTCAGCCACAGGTGTGTATTATTCAATTAGCTGCATTACTGCACGTCTGTCTGTGGCCCTTTGACACTCACAATTAAATAATTAGCCTTGTTGTTTAATTAACGATGAGACACCTTAATGCTTCTGTTTATTGGTCTTTGTGGGAAGTGTGGCCCTTGTAATTATGAATCATTTTAACTTATGACTCAGTGTTAGTAACAATATTTCTTAATTACTATTTTACTTTTCCTATTCTACACATTTAAACTTTAGAGGGCCAAAACCTGCCGGAGTCGTGGGACCACACCTGGGACTGTCTTATCAGGAAACTGACCCTGGAACGTAAAAGGTTATTGTAGGACTCCGTGGATTTAAGTCAGTACAAGTCTGACAGTGCCTCCCTCCCCCACCGTGCGTGTGAGGACTTATTTGATGATTTTACCACATTAAAAAAGGGTTAGCTATTGTCGTTTTCCATAAGTTGAAGTGTAGCCGTGTGTACAAATACAAACATGATAAGATCCTTAACGGTGACCCGTAAACAGTAGTCATGATAATGCACTGTCGAGATATAAATAATCCAAGAGATTGAGCATTATGTAAGTACTTAAATAAAGGATCTGTGTGACAATGCTCAATCATTAATATAAACGCTCTCATTTCAGAGATATCCAAGTAAGACGTCAACAAGGAAATAGACATACAACCTCCGTCTTTTTATTCAGAACCTTTTGCAGGGACTGTCATCGCCTACCACAATGGGTGGGTGGGAGGGATGACAGTCCCTGCGGGCGGCGGCGGCGGCGGCGCGGCGTGGGCATGCGGATGACGAGTAATTAGCCTCTTCGTATACAAGGCTACGCAACTCTCCGATTCTTTACGACTTTGGCATTCATTGACGCGTGCCTGTGTACGAACCTCTATCGATTTGTATTGCGATAGTCACCTGATACCGTAATTTGTTTTTTACCGACTTCATATTCTTCATACAGAAATGACTTTTTCATAGAGACTGTTGCTCGTACTTACTTAGATGTTGAAAGATAAATCCCCACCAAAAACATTAAATGTAAAAAAATGCCAAGTCTCTCGATGCAGTCTTTCCATCGTAAAAAGTTTTGAGATCTCATAGAAGCCAAGTCCTATTCAAATTATTTTGTAGTTATAAATCAACATTTAGTAATTATATCAATAGTTTTCTTTATATTATAATTATAGTGACTTGGCAATGAGCACAAATTAAAAGCTGCTTGCTGCCTGGAATTATGAGCAAATGTTACTGATGAGACTTGTGATCAGATTATTTGTTATGTGTGAATCATGATGGTCACTACCGACTACATGTTCCAATACAATTATTAAGAATACCTTACGGGCCATCGCTTTATGAAAGTAAATGATGAATGTTAAGAGAATATATAAAGTAAAAGAGAATGTTTACGCATGCGGTGTGTGTAACTTTCAACTCCTCCAAATATGCCGTTTTATTTGTTTTTACTTGTGCTCATTGCCAAGTCACTATAATTATAATATAAAGAAAACTATTGATATAATTACTAAATGTTGATTTATAACTACAAAATAATTTGAATAGGACTTGGCTTCTATGAGATCTCAAAACTTTTTACGATGGAAAGACTGCATCGAGAGACTTGGCATTTTTTTACATTTAATGTTTTTGGTGGGGATCTCATTCATTTTTTGTAAGTGTATTTCTTTCTTTTTTTTTAGGTGGCCTCATAATTTCTTGGACTTCAGCTACTTTTTTGCTTAGGACCCATTCTCTATCTAACAAACGAAATAGAACTAAACTAACTAACAAATAACTAAATAAATATATATCTACTAACTTACAAATTAAATGTAACTAAACTAAATAACACGTAAACAACTAGATATGTAACTATGTCTATGTTATATTAATAAACTATTTTCCTAAATAACTGTTTCAGTAACAATAATAAATCTACTATCTAATCCGGCTAACTTAAGTTCTCCGAATATCGCTACAAATGGTTGTTCATAGATAGATGGCGCTATCAAATGAAAATTATCGAATTATTTTAAAGTACTACTTAGACTGCGCTCTGTAACGAAACCATAGCGCGATTCAGACAGGTACAACGCCATCTATCGAGCGCGCATGCAATATTTATCGCAATACAATGGAGTTTTAGCTTTATTAATTTAATGAATTATGAACTTTATGTATTAATTATAGTCTATGTATTACATTTATATAATTCTTTTCTATTCTATGTATGTATTCATCCAATTGAATACTTAAACAACGAACAAAGTTAACAATGCAGTCAAAATCCATACACAATGTTCTTGCCAAACCGCAAATATAAAATTGTTTTCTATGGTATATTATTTTTTAATGTTTTTTATAATTTTTCCTTTATATGTGGCTAATGACCTATCTTGGTGCAAAATTTGAAGTTTCTAAGTCTGCTAGAAGTACCTTAGATTTTTGATGATCGGTCAGTGAGTCAGTCAGTCAGTGAGTGACAAAATGGTGTAACTTTGATCGACCGTAACTCCTAAACTATTAATTCAATTGGCATGTAATTTCAAACTTAAGCTTGATCTAATGCCTACTATTATTCAGCGAAAACCTAAACTCCTAGCTTTGTCCACGTCGAAGATATAGGGGGGGCGAAACAGCCGCGAATCGCTTCGAGAAAAGATGGTACGGCCGTGCCCGTTTTGCTCGAGACTTGGCGGGGCACTGCCGTGCCCCCAGATACCATTTATCTGTGTTTAAGTTGGGTACTGTTATTATCAATGTTTTCATGATAACGAATTATGAAACTGAAACAGGTGACTAGCCTGAAAGTCTAGTTTAATTGCTCCAGTTTAATTTCAACTTGATAGTAACAACGTTAATTTACTTCAGATTGTTATTTTATTGAAAACAGGGTTAATTCTTGTCGTCAATCTAGCAAAAGGATGAGGGAACTCACGTACTGGAACTGGCACTGTATTTCGGGATGGCTCACGGCCGTAGATCACAGCTAGAAACAATGAGTACCTACCTATTTTTACCCAACTACGGCAAAGTTATGGCTTTGCCAAATTGGAGGGTTATGATTTTGACCGGTATGTAAATGTATGTTTGTACTTATGTATGTTTGTTTGTTCCCTCATAACTTCTAAACTACGTATCACTATGACAAATGAGGTGTCGTTAGAAGCGTTTCAGTTGTCCGCTGGTTACCTAGCCAATAAAGATTGTGTGAAACAACCGCAGGTGGCACACCACCACGGCTATTACTTAAAAAAATCTGTAACACGGACTGTTCTTGTTTTATACTTTTCAGTGCGCGATTTTTTCGTCGTCGGGTTTTAGTTTTTTTTTAACTTATAATTATCTTACAAGTTGGTACGGAATCGGAAACCTTTTTTCTTTTTGAAAGATTACCTACTTGATCAAGATAATTCTTAGCTAAAATTAAGGCAAAATTACAGCTTATTTGGCCCTAAAAAAAAATGTGGTATTATCAGTAGACATAACCTGCAACTTTAAACAAACACACTTCTCCCGTAACTGTTTGACCTAAAGGTGCGTACAGACCATGTAACAATGTTATATAACATTGTTATATAACACGTCCACACCATGTAATTATGTTATAATTGTTTTATGTTGCAATATAACATTGCAACATAAAACAATACCGTACACATTAGTGTAACAATGTTATATAACGATGTTATATAACAATTGACGTTTGTCGTTCTTCAGTGCTGTCCACAATGTTATTATATAACATTCTGTGTCCACATCATCTCAAAAATGTTATATAGCAATGTTATATAACATTTTGTGTCCACATCATCAGTCTGTACGCAACGCAATGTAACATAAAGGGCGTTAAACTGATGCCATAATGAAAATTAACGCCTTTATAACCAGCCAGTTAGTATGTAGGTCAAGGGATTTCATCGCTCATCAAATAAGGTTGAAAAGTTCCAGTAAACAAACCCGCTGGAACGTTTACGCTTTACGGGAGACTGAGGGACAAAATTACGATGATAAAAAATGAAAATGTTCATTACAACCTCAAAAGTTAACTATGCAGTATTTATGAATTTGAAAACTAAATGTACCTAGATGAAACTTTAATGAAGTTGTTAGAAAAGAAATGGAGATGAATGAGTTTTTATGGGAAAGTTTGAAAGTGGCGTCTTTTACAGAAAAAAAAAAATTAAAGGGAACCGCCAGTCTTGGTATGGACATGTGATGAGGAGGGATGAATCTCATATGACTAAATGAGTTATGAGTAAAAATATTGTGAGGAAGAAATTTTTCCGAAAATCCAGCGGAAAATATATGGCTGTGCGAAACTGGTGTGGGACAGTAATTTTATTATAATAATAATGCATAATTATTTACTTGAAGCACCGACCGTTATAATACAGAGCCCTTATCTAGTACATAAGTTAACGAATAACACAATTATAAATTATTTATTGTTACTATTATTTTTCCCTTTTGCAAAATGTTTAATTTGGTTTCATGTAAAATTATATTTGTTTAATAATAGTTTTGTACGAATTTTAACTGTATGTAGTACTTAGCTATAGGTAATAGATATTATGTGTCTCAATATTTTGCTGTGCCCTGACAGGGTCTACAACGGATCTTAGCTCTAAGCTCTTTGTAACATCTTTTTTGTACCTTGTGGAATGCAAATAAATGAATATGAATATGAATATGAATCAAGGGATTTTATGTTTTTGTGACGTAAAATAAACGGGGTTAAATAAACTTTGACAATAATTTGATAAAAAGATCAGTCCCTCGTTCGTCCCGTTTTACCCTTTCGGTACGGAATCCTTTATATTATAAACTATAGGTAAAAGTGCAGTCATCACCTGCCTTTTCCCAACTATATTGGGGTCGGCTTCCAGTCGAACCAGATGCAGACCAACCTCGGCAAGCGCGGCTTAACCCGGAAGATCGGCCTGCGCGGCTGTAAATCAAAATGATCCGAAAACGATGAACAAATTAGTATGAGTGTATAGACTACCAGGCGCGGTCCGAAGGGGGGGGGGGGGGTCACAGGGGACATGACCCCCCCCAAAACCTAAGGTCACATTGAAAAATCTCAAAAATTTGCCAAATAATAAAAGGAAACTAACTATCCCCTAACGGCGATAAATAGTTTGCTGACATCTTATGCAATACGATTTGTGCAATAATGTTTATTTTATTTCAGATACCTATTTTTTAAAGACTACCTACATCATTTTATTTGCGATTGTAGATAGTAATGAATCGGAACATAATACAGTTAATGTGCTGTAGATAATTGGTTAAGAATTTCTCACATTGAGTTAGAAAGATTATCCTCATGAAGGGCGATGATATCTTTTTGTTTAACACCGATTAGCCGATTAACGCGATCCAGTTTGGCCTGGCCTGTTGGTCTAGTAGTTAGTGACCCTGACTGCTTATGCCGGGGGTCGTGGGTTCGATTCCCACCCAGGACAAATGTTTGTGTGATGAGCATGATCATTTGTTCTGTATCTGGGTGTTATTTATCTATAATATGTACCTATGTATTTAAAAATATATAAGTATGTTTATCAGTTGTCTAGTACCCATAACACAAGCTCTGCTTAGCTTGGGACTAGATGGCTTTGTGTGATAGTTGTGGAATATTATTATAGTTTAGGTTGTGGGAAAAAGATGGCGCTAGACAACTTGTATAGCTCTGTCTCTTTCCCACAGCCTAAACTGGATCGCGTTAAGACTTCGTGGTAAGGCCTCTGATCTTGTTTCTTGGTGAAAAGGAGGAGTAGTGAAGGAGGTATAGTGGAACCTGTGGTAACTGGATTGTAGAAGTCAGATTGACAGTCGATCCATATAAAATACACTGGGCGGGCATGCGGACGGCGAGTAATGGGCGACCCGCTGTCCGATCATGGACCATGCCCGGGGCGACGACGCATCGTGTTCCATACGCACCTCAGAGAGCTGTCGGCAACATGACGGGGCCCCCTTAGAGGACCAAAGCCTGCCGGGGTTGCTCGACTAACGAGCTACCGTGACCCCGGAACACAAAGAGCTATTAAAGGACACCGTGGATTTTAGACAGTACAAGTCCCCACCCCGCCCCCTGGGAGGACTGACTCAGTTGGTGATTTTACAACGCTAAAAAAAAGTTAAGAGGCAGTCGCTCCATGTAAAATATTGCTATTCAGCGACATCCGGTTAGACTAGATCTCAACTTCTTTTGGAAAAGGCTAGGCAGATGCTGATTCATCGATGAATGACTGAGAACATCGCGTTGGTCTCACATTCCTTTCTTAAAAACTGGTCCGGAGTCATCAACCAGATCCTCACTGAGATGGACGGCATTGGCACCAAGAAAAACGTCTTCATTTTTTTTTTTTATGTCAAGCTAGCTGGAATAGCTCCTGACTCGACGATAGTCGTAGTGTGCATGGAAATCTGTAAAGAATTTGCCATCTAAAAACAAAATGGTGTCAATCTAAAAATAAAACTCAAACTCGGTATGAAATCCTTTATTTAGATTTTTTGGTATTTTTTGAGACATATTCCTCTTTGTACCCATATGACTGGAATATAAAAAACAGGTTTTTTACAATTTTGATGTCGATCACATTCATGATTTACTTTTTAATCGCTTACGTTGTCAAACTATAATATTTATACAACAATTTTGTTAAACAAAAACATTTGTTAAGCAGATAATAAAACTGCTACATGCATGGAAATACAGTATTTTATGTTGCTATGCCCTTTATTTCATGTGGGCATTTATTTATCAAGATGGTGGAATGGTACATGATAACAAAATATAACCATAAAATATCACTTCTTGAATCCAAAAAAGGTTCAGAGTTAAGAGATGTTTGAACGTCATATAAAATTATTTTACGTAATTTGTTGGTAAAATTGAAAGCCAAACGGCAACCCATCACGTTCTAACCAAAGCGATCGCTCAAACGATACGCGATCTCAAACGTCGCGTTCATATTAAGTCACAGAAAAATTAGGACAACGCATTCACGATCGCCTTAATAATGAAGGTGACGATTGCTTGGAATAGGACACAGATTAAAACTTGGAAAATAAATGCCCACATTTATCAGATTACTACAGATACAGATGCATTATTTACTCGATTTAAAGCACAAGCAGTTTGTGCGTAATTCACAACAATTCTATTTAAATTTTAATTCACAGCTTCTTGTGTAGGTAATGCCCAACATTTAAACTATTTTTTTTATGTGAAAAGACAATGTTGCTATAGGTGAAAATAAATATAGCAAATCAAATGTCAGTAATATGGCCTTTGTTGCATTTTTATAAAATGTTAATAATTTTTGTTATCTATAGAATATTGCAAACCCGACATAGGTAATGACATTGTAAAAAAAGTATGTAATAAAATGTCACGATATTTCAATTTTTATAGGTAGTTAAAAGCCACATTATTGTTGCCTTTTTGCACTATCATTGCAAATTGAAGCAAAACAATGAAATTAGCCACATGACGCACATTTGTCATTTGCACGACAATAGAATATTTTAGCAATACCTACCCATAAAAATAGATTATTTTCAACCACAGCAACATGAACAGTATGTATTATTTAAATTGTAGATAAGTAAATCACTTATATAATGTCTGCCATTTATACATTATTTGACCGCAAAATACTCAATTACAATGAGGAAAATATGAAAAACCATTTAAAGAGCCATAAAATAAAGATTAAATTATTAAAATTAAAACAGTCTCTCTACAGACACTCTGTGTTCCACTGAACAGAATCATCTTTTTGCGTGTCAAGGTGGCCTACCATGAACTCTTAATGCGATCCAGTTTAGGCTGTGGGAAAGGGATGGCGCTAGACGACTTGTATAACTCTGTCTCTTTCCCACAGCCTAAACTGGATCGCGTTAAGAGGTCGTGGTAAGACTCCAGTGCCGAAAATAGGGGTGTGCCAACCGTGCCAAGGCGCAGGGCGCAGAAATGGCCAGACAGAGAAGCACGTTTGCCTTAGAACTAACATATTCACTCTTGACTTAACGGCAGAGCAGTTGTTCGCGGGACTTATATCATTACCGTGACTCTGGAACGTAAAGGGCTATTGAAGGACACCGTGGATTTTAGTAAGTACAGGTCTGACAGTCACTCCCGCTCTGCCTAGGTGGAAGGACACATTTGATGATTTTACAACGTAAAAAAAAACTGCAGAGCAGATATTCCAAAAAAGTGTACTGTTTTAAAAGTACGTTCACCAATCTATAGAGTTAGTAGTTGTCTCTATAATTTGGAGTGCCCTTGTCTTAATTGCAGTGGCAAGCCCTCTGGACCCTTTGACACGTAGGTCGGAGTAATTAGTGATGTATCCGTGTGAATTTTATCACACAGACCAGCCGATCTGTATCTTTTAGTAGTTTCTATCCGCGAAAACGTCGCATCCGATCGCCCTATAGCTTTTTCCGATTTGCTACACAAAACTTGTGATTGCCTAGATAATATACATGATTTAGATATAATGACAAAGAATTTGTAATAATTCTGGCGATCTAAAAAGAGTGTCCATGGAGTTTCTTGCCCGTTCTTCTCCATAGAGATCTACTTCATGGAATGGGCATCTACAGTACTTTCACAGTTATTATGTCTTGTGACTGCGACTGGTAGCACTATAATTTTGTAGTGTTTTATTATATTTTTTTGTTTTTGACAATTCAAAAGTGCCTATAACTGGCCTACTCGAAATAAATGATTTGATTTTGATTTGTAGCATAAACGCTATGCGCGAAGTCGGTGTACGAACTACCAAATCGATCGCAGCGCGCGATTTATTACTTGATACTCACAGACATGGGAATCAATGGGCATCCGCAAAGTGAAGTACATACGTGTCAAGTTTAATATGCACCACAACCGTTTTACATACTTTTTTAAGTTTTATTTAATGTTTACTGAAATACAAGCTGAAAAATCTAAATATCTAATTGGGAAGAATTGGCAGACTTTATGGTGCCCAATAATGTGGTTACTATGAGACGTCGCGCTGTCATGGCACGCAGCAATAATGTAGATATCTAGCAGAAAAAAAAAATTAAGGTTTATGAGATGCAGCCCGGTGACTGACGGACAAACACACAGACAGATAGCGGAGTCTTAATAATATTGGGTCCCAATTACCCTTTGAGTAATTTACATAAAATAACGGTTTTAATTCACAAAATAAATGAGCATTATCAGGATGTAACATGAGCTATATTATTCTATTTTTATATTGCACCAAAACAAAGTTGTAGGTACATTGCAAATCATCTGATATGGCTTTCCGCTTTATCATACGTCACGCCACACATCATTAATGATAATGTATTTTTTAAAATTAAATGACGTCTTTTTCCTATAATTATAATAATGTTAACGATATAAAACCTGCATGATTGCTATCATATCAGCAACACCTGATAAAATTGAAGCCGCTTTGCATTCTTCGAAAACCTAAATACCACTTAAGAGCGTGAATTTTGTAAAATGGTAACATCGTGAGATACTGATTTCATTGTTTGGAATTATTGAATTATTATGATTTCACGCCTAAATCATTGATTAATTTGATGTTTTTTTGGTTAATAGTTAGATGGGACCCTGGAGGCAGTATGATAAGCTACTTATTTTTCCATAATACTTACTTGAAGGGGGGGTAAATTGATATACGGGGAGCGAACGCGGGCAAAAACTAGTTGCATTTATAAGTAACACACCATTATAGATGTTACTACTATTTTAGGTGTAAAAAGGGCACTTATTTTTTCCAATAGGTAATCAGAGAAAGCTTACGGTACAAATTATATTTGTAGAAAAAAAATAATGTCACGCTTCGTATGACTACAATCAAAAAGAATGTTCATCTGATTGATAACAATTAAACCGTTTATCGATATATATTCTCCTTTATCAGAGATAAGAACTCAGGGATTCTACATTAATATCTATTGCGGTCAAAGAAAGTATAAAAAGACTTGAATTTATTGTGTCTAAAGCAATAACATTTAACAAAACGATTCCTTCAACAATTTTACAACACCATAGGAAACAAAACATTGGCTATAGGAGACAAGTGCTTGAAATATACATTCAATTGGTAATGTAATATCCAATTAAATATTGGTGCCAACATTTGGATACACAGATATAAAAAAAAGGATTTTGAAGAACGTAGCATCTTAGCGGGCAACTTACAGGCCTACCATAAAGGGTGAGTTGTTCCGCTGACGGAAAGTGACAGAGCTATACAAGTCGTCTGGCACCATCTCGTTCCTACAGCTTAACTACTCTCTGGTATGCCACCTGTAACCTGTGGTGACGGATGAACGATCCTACTGCCGATGGTAGGCCTCACTAGGGCCGCACCAGAGCCGACAGGAATCCGGCCCCAAATAGTTTTTACTGAAGCAAAAATGAGACATAAGATAGACCAAAATGTACCTTAGGTCTCATCTTTGATTCACAACCCATTGAAAACAAAGAAAAAATATCTGTATTATGTAGTTAAAGACTAACAAACTGAACAACTATCACAATGAGACAAAGATCAAAATCGCAAAATATATTGTTGTGTTAATAAAAACTTGAATTTTAAAGGCAAATTTTTAGTCTTGACTTTTTTTTGAGGGCAACTAAATATTTCTCGCGATAACGGTGATTGACTTATGAAGCTAGTTGTACAATATGATGTACCTACCTACTTTACGTTAAAAACATTTGAAACTGAAATATCAGATGCTGGCACCAATACCTAAATTATTTGTTTACATAAAATCATTTATTATGCCTCTTTATAAATTGTTACTACTTAAATTATAAACACTTAAATTATATAAAGTATAATAGACCATAATACAGCCATTAACAGATCTGGTAGTACTTTCTTACAAAAATCCCACACAATTTCATTACTGATTTATTTTACTTATTTTTAATCTTAAGTTCTTTTTGTTGAAATTCCCCCTTGATTTTAAATCGCTAAGCTAAGAAAATATCGTTAAATCTAAGCTAGAAAAAACATTTATTAAAAAGTCAAATTTTAAGGTTACAAAAAGCTCTAAACGGCGGGAAAATCAATAAAAAACATTTTTTTTTTTAAATTATAATGAAACAATATTTTTATTCATCAAATGACATGAAAATGGCTTACGAGAAAAGAGTACAAATTCTTTTTAGGACCAATTTCACCAAAGAAACAATACGCAATCGTCGCATTTCAAATGCGATCTAGAACTTACTGTCACTGTCATCATTGACATTGACACTGACATTGACAGCTCCTGAACGCGATTTAGATGTTCTGATCGCGTTCAGTTTCTTTGTTAAAAGTGCCTGAAACATTATTAATAAAATAATAAGCGATTAAAGATTATTTTACCGTCGTCTTCGAGGTCTGCATTTTAAAACTATCAAATGAATTATGTAGATTTTTATTTTATTCTGCTAAAAAATAAAACAAAATCCACACAGTATTTTATTCGATATTTTTGTTTCGTTTGTCAGTAACAGAGTCATTCTGCGGTTTTTACCTTAAATTATTCTGTTGTAATTGCGTTTGAAAAAATAATAATTTGAAACACACTGTGAGTCTAGAGATCAAATTATGATAGGAGATCATTTCTTTAGGTTTTATTTTAACGAATAGAGCAATAAAGTCTGCATTAAATACATTTTTTCAACGTATCACTGCAGAGCTTCATAAATCGTTAAGCTGGCCATTAAAAACGCGCGAAATTCCGCTCAGAATTGTATGTATACCGTATAAAGGTACGGTCTAACCAGGTGACGTACCATGACGTCTTAAAGCAAAAGTAGTTCCACTACGTGAAAGAGATGGAGCTATACAAGTCGTCTAGCACCATCTCGTTCCCACAGCAGAACTACTCTCGCTTTTAGACGTCATAGACACCAGTACGAATAGATTACGGACAAAGCTGACATCGGATTTTGAAAGATTATGTTTTTAGACATTTGTCATATTCTGGTGACAGCAACCTCAACCCGGTTGATATGACTGAAATGAAAGTATATCTTAAGAAAACAGATAAAAAATGTCGTTAAATAGTTTTATTTTTGGTCTATATGTCTTTATATAATCTAAACGTAAGTGGGCCTTGTAACCACTCATCGTAAAGGCTGTTATGTATTACTATATGCATAATATAACGCTACTACACGTATAATACACAAGCTAAAGTTATATTATACGAGTTTATTATGTCAGCCTTTTAGTAGATACCTACTTTTTTTTTTTTGATGTTTTTAAAAGTTATTTATTTTATCCAACTGCAAACAAAGGTTATGGTAATACAACAGAAAAGTAAAAAAAAAACATAATAAAATCGTCAGATAGGAAGGGATGAAACTTGGCCTAAATATTTCAATAAATAACATTAGAAAATGAAACAGTAATGATAAAAAATATTATAATTTCGAAATATGGTGCAACAGTAAGGATATCTACCTATTCAAAGATTAAATTTCAATAAATTATAAAAAAAGAATTGCAGACTGATTTCTTAGATAAAGAACAAGGTTCAAAAATGTATGGACACCGTCCCCACCCTTGTAGCACCTTAAAACCTATGTTAATCGAAGGATCATAACCGTCTCATCATTTTATTGTTCTACGGCGAAACTGAAATGTGCATCCGAAAAAAGTTATATCGACATGAAGGAACCGGATTCAGTCACAATACTATGTTCCCGATCACGATGGTTTTCTCTTTAATTATTACCGTGGAATGATTTTGTTAGTTCGTGGCTAATTGAGAAGCTTGCGGCTAAATAATTACAGCCGCACAGGCCGATCATTCGGGTTAAGCCGCGCTTACTGAGGTCGGTCTGTGGATGGGTAACAATTTGTCATTGAGATTCCTCCGTGCCTCGGAAAGCACGTAAAGCCGTTGGTTCCGGCCATCATTGTAGATCTTTGACAGTTTTTACAGTCAGAAGCTCTAAAATCTGACCACCAGTCTTACCATGGGGAATCGTATTACCCAGTTCTGGGTTGTGGAGGTCCGATAGGCAGTCGCTCTATGTAAAATACTGATATTCAACTGCATCTGGTTCAACTGGAAGCCGACCCCAATATTGTTGGAAAAAGGCTAGGAAGGTGGTGGATGATTTTGTTCGGAGTTTTCAAACAACTCTTTGGAACTAAATGGTGACTTCCGCACAGAACCAACTCACGTAGCAGAAAAAAGTTGAATGAAGAATTCTAATGAATATCGTTATTGTGAAGTAACCATTGACAGTTTTTAGGAGTATTCAAATAAAAATATCTTTTTAAATACAAATAAAATCGTTTACTTTTTAGCGCAACAAATACATTTTTCGGTTGTGAGATCGAGCTGTCCTGTCCCTCACGGCGCCTGCCTCCTCCTTCGCTAGTACGCCTATCGCCGTTGTGAGGACACGGTGATGCTCTGCCCAAACGCAGACCTGCACCGTATCCTCCGAGCGAACCTCGTAGTGATGACACCCAGTCAATTGTTCCTTCCTTATCAGACACAGAAACCTCTCGAAACTTATGTATCCGGTGAAGACCTGCGTCAAGCGGAAGGTGAGGCCGCCGCCCGTGGCGCGCCTCTCCAGCCATTCCTCAAAAAGGGTCTTACCGCCGCGATTGCGGCGTGCCCGGAGTGATGAGGGTATGCCTGGGCCAGCGACTTGTACTAGTACGCGATGGGTATATCGGGCGGCCGATGCGATTAGGGGTTTGCAGCAAAATTCAAAGAAACTGTTGCGATAAAAAGTAAACGATTTTATTTGTATTTAAAAAGATGTTTTTATTTGAATACTCCTAAAAAACGGTCAATGGTTACTTCACAATAACGATATTCATTAGAATTCTTCATTGAACTTTTTTCTGCTCCGTGAGTTGTTTCTGTGCGGAAGTCACCATTTAGTTCCAAAGAGTTGTTTGAAAACTCCGAACAAAATCCACCACCACCTTCCTAGCCTTTTCCCAACTGTATTGGGGTCGGCTTCCAGTTGAACCAGATGCAGCTGTATATCAGTATTTTACATAGAGCGACTGCCTATAGGACCTCCACAACCCAGAGCTGGGTAATACGATTCCCCATGGTAAGACTGGTGGTCAGATTTTAGAGCTTCTGACTGTAAAGACTGTCAAAGATCTACAATGATGGCCGGAACCAACGGCTTTACATGCTTTCCGAGGCACAGAGGAAACTACAATGACAGATTGTTACCCATCCACAGACCGACCTCGGTAAGCGCGGCTTAACCCGAATGATCGGCCTGTGCGGCTATAATTATTTAGCCGCGAGCTTCTCAATTGGCCACGAACGAACAAAATCATTCCACTTTAATAATTAAAGAGAAAACCATCGTGATCGGGAACATAGTATTGTGACTGAATCCGGTTCCTTCATTTCGATATAACTTTTTTCGGATGCACATTTCAGTTTCGCCGTAGAACAATAAAATGATGAGACGGTTACGATCCTTCGATTAACATAGGTTTTAAGGTGCTACAAGGGTGGGGACGTTTTGGGCATTGTTCTTTAATCAGCTGTTCGAATATTTATAATAACCACTAGCGGCCCGTCTCGGCTTCGCACGGGCGGACATGATGATTTTCGTCCTCTAAAACCTGGTCCTGATGGTTACAAACACAACAAAAAAGAATTATCCGAATCGGTTCAGCCGTTTGCAAGTAATAGGCTAAGCAACACATTTAGCGATCCATTTTTATATTATAGAAGATAAGTTTTTTTGTTCTTTCTCCCAGACATACAAATCAGGTTTCATCATTACAACGTTGATAAGAGTCACGTTTATGATAAAAAATATTATGACTACAATATTATACAGGATGGATAGTATACCAATCAGCGGAGAAAACAAATTAATTGTTATTTATTTTCACGATGTATTCACATCACATAATTATCCAATTTATCATAGGTTTTCTTTCAATTCAGACGTAGCTAATATTTAGAAATTCAGAAAATTAATTTAAAAAAAATTCTAGATAATTAATTAATATTTTACTTCAGGTAACTCATTAGCATATACCTTTATGGTAAACCTCTGTTACCAACAAAGGTTTCACCACTGAAACCAATATTATTATTTTTAATGGTTCATTTTTAGATGCTAAACGTTTCCACTTATTTTAAAAGTACATCAAAATATTTCCATGCTTACGTACGGTACCTTAAATTCGACATTCGTCTGTGAACACGAGCCCTTAGTATTGACAAATATAATCACTGAAACATATCAAACACTATGATAAAATCACAATCTGAATAGATTTCGCGAAATGGTACAATTTTCCTTATTTATTTTTGTTTTGACGTCAAATATCTAATTTTCTCAAATGAAATAGATATGGATAAAACTGGTTTATGATAACAAAAGATACCTTTCATTGAGGAAAATGATAAGTTTACAATACATTTAATCAATTTCAAGATAGTTTTTCAAGTATCTGTTCAAGGATGTTAAGTGCGTATGCCTTTGTAAGGGTTAACTCAAATATACATATTATAATATGTATGGACTAAGGCCGCGTGCAGTAAACTCAATTAGGTGGTTATCTATGTACAGCCTCCATCAAAAAAGCATGGATACTTTAGTATCTATTACCGTGAGCGTTTGAGATACGTCAGATTCAAAGACGCTAAACAGCGTTATTGGGCGCTTTCACATTAGACAATAAAGGCAATAACACGGCACGATTTTGTATGAAACTACCAATCTCGTGTCGTTACCGTTAAAGCGCCAATTTTGGCTATCCACAGTTTTATTTCTGTACCATAACTGTGTCCATGGACTTCTGTAGCCCACTGTACAGGTGAGACTAGACCGGAAGGGCCAGGGGCCAATAAACGTTCAGAAATTTTCAAGTTCAGGTCTAAAGAGGCCACTAAGAAATATCCCAAATGATTCACCTTCATGAATGAATAGTCTATGGACGTTGCGGGAAATCACGAACTTCGTGAATTTTCAGTGATCTCCAGCAACGTCTTGGCTATTTAATTCTTGTATTATTCGTACGAAGTTAATCATTTGGAATATTGCCGTGTGGCCGTTTTAGACCCTCCGGTTCTAGATGATAAATAAGTAAATAACTTTTAATAACATCAAAACAATATTTTCTGAGGTGACTTATTAAATTAAATTAATTGAAACGTTTTAAAATGAAGAAGCGTTCATACAGACATAATTTAATTTGATATTGTTTTGCATTGATTGTGTCACTGATTCTAATAAACATTTTAATTATGTAATACTGACAGTTTTAGAAAACTAAATTTCGTAAATTAGGTTGGCGTACAATCGTCAGTACACGGATAAACCATAGACAAGAAAACCTCAGTATAAAAACAAATATCTAGTAGAAAATGTGTTTAACAGTCAGGAATTGAAGGCTAAAATGAATTATTTGCTAGATAACAAAGCACATAATATTAAAACACTTGTGTTTTATGACAATGCACGTATGAACGTACACATATACCTAAAGTACTTATGTTTAGGTATATGACTCAGAACTTCACCTCTTTTGTTTCAAGTGGAAATTCCAATTTATATTTCACCTTATTTTGACGAACACAAAGATCATTATAATTTTGACATAGGTACTTTATTAATTTAATCAACCTAAAAACAGCCTTATTGCTAGCAGCATTGAGAATTCAGTGATTTTGATAGCGAGGCAAGGGCGGAGCTATAGGTTTGTGATAAGACTGATGATATTACACAATGATAACTGCTAATCAATTAGGTTCATTTGCACCACAGATGACCTCGCTTTTGCAAAACTGTATGAAACTACATTAAAAAATCCCAATGTTTCGATACAATTGGGTAATTGACTCAATCACACTTTATTTAAGGGCCGAAGATGGCCCAAAAACCCAATTAATTTTCAAAAAACTGTCAGTTTTGATTTTGTCTAGCTCTGAAATCAATAAATAGTAAGATCACTTTTTTAGCCAATTAGTGACTTCACAATTTGCTTTGCGATATAATATCTATGCCTAAGAGAGAATCGCATTTTGACAGCTCGTAAAAGGTATGCCAATTAATGGGTAAAGCCGGTCAAAGCTAATTGTAGATGGCGCGACCATAGCTAAGTCCTAATCCGACCAATGAGGTAGTACTATTTTGAAGTACAGACGCCAGCACATCAAGCTACCACAATCTGTCAGATTTCTTTAATAGAATTTCAACCTTATCACAAGAGTTGAAGGTTAATGTTTGACTGGTGAAATCTGACAGATTCGGGTAGGTTGACCTGCTGGCGTCTGTACTTATAAGATTTGAACCAATGACGATGCTTGGAACTAGCTATACTAGCGCCATGCGTTTCCCAGTTGTCATCCCCATTGGCAGTTCAAATATTTAATTGTGTTGATTTCGGATAGTATATGCTAGATTTGTCTAGTTTGTTCTGAGTTTTGGCCCCCGGCCCTATAACTTCCACTTGTTGCGATTCAGGGCCTATTTAGACTATAATTATGTTGTTTTACTGTCGGTATTAGATCATGCAATCAATGCAAAACTTAATTTACTGCGAACACTTTTAATATTTAAAGCTGATTTTTTTACAGCTATTTTGTTTTTTAAATGTTCATATTTTCAAAATTAATTTAAGTCAATTATTACGTCAATGTCAAAAACTCTGAAAAGCTGCAAGACTTTTTTTATTTGAAATAAGTTTGTAAACGCACGTCTACTATACAGGAGAAATTAGGAACGGGGAAAAGTTTGTATAAAAAATATATTTAAAGGTACTTGATAATAAAACCCTTTTTCTGTTTTGTAATTATTAAAAAAAATACAGAATATTTATAAAGATGAATAAACGAAATAATAATAACAAACGGCCGCGTTTTTAAAAGAGTTTAATTTGCGATAATCCCGTGTAAGCTACCAAAGGCTGACATAGTTATATAATCATTAAGTGACGAATGAACGATACACGTCATCCCGTGACGAAATAAGCTAATCATTATAAAAATAATTGTGTTGACGTTTGTGCGAGTATTTTGACAGTTACGTCGCCTCCATTTTTGGGCGCAATTATATGTTGAACACATACAGCGTTACTACAAAAAGATAAACATCTGATGAAAAAAGTGTAACTGCAAAACGGCCCTTCAACGGTCAACTTCAAGTGCCGTTTTGCAGTTGAAAGTTTTTTTCAAACAAGTGTTCAACAGATGTTTAACTTCTTGTTAAAAGATCTTATTGATAAACCAAAGTCTAAAATCCCATAAATAAGAAATATTTTATCAAACTGTCACGATTTAATAAATTAATTGGGATCAAAATGGATGATGAATTTAGTTACAATAAAAAAAAGGTAGTACACTTGTCAAAATATTCGCACTAACGGAACTAGAATGTAGCATAGAGCTACCTTAAATTTAATACTTTTTTTATTGTATTATGTCAATTTTTTATTTTTTTTTCTTGTTATATGGCACCACAGCCATTACTCGACAATCACACAAGTGACAAATTGTGCATGAACAAACATACTAATTTTACTTTTGAACCGATTTTCAGTTGCTTTATTGCTACAAGACAGCTAAAATAATTATTGTAACATTTTTATTTGTGATAACACAATACTTCATTTTCTTATCTACTACTAACGCCATCTATTGATGACAGTTAGGAGTTAGGAAAAAAAATGGCGGATTCGAATTTTCTTTTTTCTCAAAATCGGTTCAGAAACAAATCTAAGCATACCTTACCGAAGCTAAATGTGTCACATTGCCGTAACAGCAGTTTAGTATAACATCACAACCGCCTCCCGCCATTTTGTAGTCTACATTAAGCTCATTATTACCGAAATGACAATGAATTTTAAACGAAACTTCATTGGCACTAAATTTTGTAAGCATTTTGTCACCAAAGAGGTTTGTTGTCAAAAGTTTTTTTTTTAAATTGTCTATTGTAGAATAGCGTGCGTCATCTGATAGCCAAGTTTTTAGTCTATGGCTGTTTGATGTCTACTGCATTATGACCCATGGAATGGACATACTACAATGTTCATTAATATCTATTTGCAGACAGACAAAACCACATTTAAATCTTATTTACAATTGTATTCAACATTTTGAAAGTATTTTTTGCTAAACATGACGATAAAAAACATCTACAGGTGGCCTACCACGACGTCTTAAAGCCAGAGTTGTTTTAGTGAGGGAAAGAGACAGCTATACAAGTCGTCGAGCTCTACCTCGCTCCATCACTAGAAATACTCTGGCTTTAATACGGGCCTATGATTCCGTGTTCCCATATTTTTAAATGGACCATAAAACTCTGTAGTATGCCCAAAAATTACGTACGGGAGCCATAATCCTAATTTAAAAAAACCTAACCTTAAAATTACAAATTTCAAAAATAAAAAACTAGAATTTCAATTTCAAAAAAACAACAATACATTTCCAAAATGTTTTGTCTGCCAGTTAAAATGAGACATCATCATTAATTATCATAAAAAAAATGGTAAAATGTTTTTAAAAATAAAATTTTGTACTTCATAAAATCAGTATTTGAGAGCCGTCAGAAAAAACATGCTTAATAGATCACACCTTAAATTTTAAAAAGCTGTTTCTTATCGTAGGCTAATTTTGTGACTAATAATTTTTAAAAAGTGATCCTTTTTCCCCACTTTTACACAGTAATCACTACATAGAAAATATTTTATTCTTTCCCGAAAGCATCTCTCAAAAGCCATTATTTCAATACAATTATTTCTAAGAAATCAAGAAAAAGCGAAAAATAATAATTTATAACAAAAATCTGTCAATTTTTAATTACATAAATAATTTTTTAACATTTTTTTTTTATTTATTAAATTAAGATATGTACGAAATAAAATGTCTGACAATAATAAATTATACAGGTTGTTGGACAACACAAATTAAAAACAGAAACTCAAAATCTGTGGTGCTGACAAAATACTTTTGCACATTTTTTTTTCACACACGCCCTAACCTAACGTCTCAATCGAAAATTCATTTCTTTTTAGAAAAAATACATCAATTTCATTATTAATTTTATTTTTTTTCATCAAATTTTCAAAAATATTTACAGCACAGTCTATTTCTAGTTTTTTTCCATGTTTTTTTCTTCTAATTTATTATTATAATCCCAAGGTCCCACTGTACAAAAATATACTGCCATAGACAATGTATTGTTGTACGGTGAGTTTAAAAAATAAACTTACAAGAACACATTTGACTATTATTTATTTAAGAATCAATGTTCACTTTTGAAATATACCAACTTATTTATGCTTAAAAATAAAAACATTAACTATATAGTCCGTTTAAGGAATTAAATAAGACATAACACACCGTCTGAGATCTGTCACTCACTTTTTTCGAGTTTTTTTTTCACAGTTTTTTTTTATCACATTTTTAAAAATACTGCTTCCTCTTAGGTGCTTCGTGGTAAAGATATGTAGTCACTTCGGCTGAAGTAGATTTTTTTTTGTAGAAAGTTGAACATTTTCGAGTTTGTGTGGAGAACCACGCGTGTGTAGCTTATGTGTGGTGACTGACAACCGAAACCGTTCAGGACGTGTATTTTTTACCTTTGCTTGGAGATCCCTGCGCGGGAGAAAACATTGTATCAATATTGGAAAAGGTCAATAATCCCTAAACACGTCTTAAAAAAAAACAACACCATGTATATTTGAAAAAAAGCAATGCAAAGCAATTTCAAAATGAACTCTATTTCAATACCATTTAAGTTATATTTTAACTTAAACACTATTCTAATAGAAATTAATTTGCATCTTACTCCAAAATGTACGAAAAAAGCTAGAATTCTATAAAAAATAACCCTATTGCTAAATAAATAAAGTAGTAATTTACCTGGCTATGTCACGCGATAGAGTTGACAGCGTATCGTGGCCGCGTGCCCTCGGGCTGGTACAGCGTGATCGACGCTATGTAGTTGTTGGACATCACCTGCAAGGATAGCCGTGATATTATAACTAGCTGACCCGTGCCCACTTCGTTGGGCAATATTTCGGCTAATATATATGATATCTTTATAATTTATAGCCTATAGCACTCACGGATAATGTAGCTTTCTACCAGTGAAACAATTTTTAAAATCGGTTCATTACTTCCGGAGATTACCCCCTACATACAAACTTACAAACATACAAACTTACAAACAAATGTTACCTCTTTATAATATTAATTATAGATAAAACCCTTAATACGCTAGCAACAAAGAGCAAAATTTCGCGTAGTGTACGCGACACTACCTCCATAGGTGTAGCAGTGTGTATAATAGTGATGTTAAGAATGTCTGATTTTGGACATTCGCGAATGCGAATGCGGATGCGAATATCCAACTCCAATATGCGCGAATGCGGATGCGAATATTCAGTTTTAATCAAATACGTTTGATAATTTAGAAAATATATAAGAAGAATACTTTTTAATGATCGAACTTAATTTGGCGTCAGTGAAAGAAAAGCAGAAAGAAATGCTTTTAAATCTTAGAATGGTCATATTTATGATTGATGTTTGTGATATATTTGATGAACATTATTATTTATGAATGGTGAAATAAAGGCAGATTGAATAAAAGATGAATGGAGAGGAAGATGAAAGATAAGAATGAATGGATAGTGTGGAATAAGGAGTACCAAATATTGGTATATTTTTAGTCATTCGTATTCGCAAGATATTCGCATGAATTTTGCGAATGCGGATACGAATGCGAATGTCTAAAAATAAGCGAATATATTCGGATGCGAATGCGAATATCAATATTTGTAAGAGCGCTCCCTCACCGCGAGCATTCACCTGTAATGTAACGTTACAGATTCAAACATTCGAAGACAATAGAGCATCAAATTGCGCACTTTTATGTTACATTACAGGTGAATGCTCGCGGTGAGGGAGCGCTCTTACAAATATTGATATTCGCATTCGCATCCGAATATATTCGCATATTTTTAGACATTCGCATTCGTATCCGCATTCGCAAAATTCATGCGAATATCTTGCGAATGCGAACACACTAGAGATGTTAAGGCGCTTCCTCACAGCCTTAACATCTCTAGTGTGTAATAAGTGAGCCATACCTCGAATATGATGTCCTGGTATCCGTAGCAGAAGGTGGAGCCGAAGGGGTTGGTGGTGTTGGTGGAGGAGGCGCGGTTCAGCACCACGGGCCGCTCGGCCACGCGCAGCGCACGGGACACCACCTCCCACTTGCTGTACGCTGTGATGGACACCGCGCCGCGACTTTCCACCAGCGAGTTGGCTTCGCATCTGAGGATTGGAGTTATATGTATAACCCGGTTCGTTGAAGAAAGGAATCTTAAATGGCGGCGCTTATCGTGTTCTCTCGCTCGCACACTAGTGCCGTCTATACTCACTCCAGCGCGTAGCGTAAGCAGAAAAAAAATTGTCTTGATGTCTTGACGAGCTCAGTGATCTTTTTTAAGAATATTTACTATAGTTTTCTGTTCTTTTTCCGTTGTTCTTAGTTTCACCAGTCTTGTTTTTATTATTTTTAATTTGAAAAATACTTTAACTTGCAATCTTATATGCTAACTGTACTATCTGTCAACGCAAGTACAAGTCGCCATTTTAGATTCCTTTCTTCAATGAACCGGGTTATATTAGTAACTCGTTCAAGACTTCCAGGGGTCTTCCATTTATCATCATCATCATATCAGCCGTAAGACGTCCACTGCTGAATATAGGCGTCCCCTTTAGACTTCCAGTAGGACCGGTTGGAAGCGGCTTGCATATAAATATAGTATCGCGCATTTGCTGTTATAGAATCATACGCAGTTACACGTTCTGCGCATTAAGAGTGAGCGCGTGAGGCGTTTTCTACCACGCCTCTCGAGCATACGAGTTCAAACGCATAAAACTTTTGCTTATAGCAAAATGTGTATTTACACGCGCTAATACCGTCTAAAATACTGTAATCCTAAACCGACTTAAGCGTATTGACCCTTAGTCTTTAAGTTTTTCAATGAAGCAGACATCCTCATTGGGGTAAGAAGTAAGAATTTGGTGACAATGAACTATATCACAAAAATAATAGAGTTCAAAATAGTTTCCATTGTTTTTAAAGCAACATTTCCTGAGGCCTAGTCTTTCATACATTTTCAACTTTATGTTCTTGGGCATAAAGTCGAAAATCTATTAAAGACTAGGCCCTCTGGTGGTGGTACTTACTTGTCGGGCTGCACGGTGAGCTCGAACTCACAGCGATGGTACATGTTGAAGTTGTAGTGTCCCGGGTAGTTGGTGTGCAGCACGAACTTCTTCACCTGGTGCGTGCGCGCATCAAATAACACGTCCTGGAATCAATACGGATCGTCACTAAAGGAAAGGTTTTCATATTTTTTTTTTTTTGTTCTGACAGACTTTTGGAGTTGAAGTGAAAAGTTGATCAAAATTCAAATTGAATTTTGTTTTTTTTTTTTTTTAATTTAGAAAATTGTTCAAGAAATGCAGAAGGCTGGGACTTAAAAGTTAAAGTCAAGATCAAGGTTAAAGTTAAATAAAAAATTCTAGCTACTCACAAATCCCAAAATAAAATAATTGAAGAAATGCCGGAGTAAATTCGCTAAGAATATCACCAAGCAGAGAACGAGGACAAACGAGCTACCGTGAATCCGGCACGTAAAGGGCTATTGAAGGACACTGTGGATTTTAGTCAGTACGAGTTTATCAATACCTCCTGCCCTGGGGCCGTATTACAACGTCTTAAAAGGCTTGTTCCAGTGAGTGAACGAGATGGTGCTAGACGACTTGTGTAGCTCTGTCACTTTCACTCGCCGGAACAAGCTGGTTTTAAGACGTTGTAATACGGCCGCTGCTCTGGTTTAGAGAAACCACTTAACGATTTTACCGCGCTAAAAAAAAGAATATCATCAAAGAGTCAAAATTGAAGGTCAAGGTCAGAAGCCAAAAAAGCTACTCATCATCATCATCATCAGCCTATTACCACTTTTCACAGTTCCCACTGCTGGGACACAGGCCTCCTCTCCGTGAGAGGAAGTGGGCCATAATCCACCACGCGGGCCCAGTGCGGATTGGTGGATGTCACATGTCTTCGAATTTTTGGTTCTAGGACATGCCGGTTTCCTCACGATGTTTTCCTTCACCGTTTTGAGAGCAGTGGTGATGAAATCAATTGCACAAAGTAATGCGCCTGCCTGGATTCGAACCCACGCTCTACAACTCGTAAGTCGGGGCCGATACCACTGGGCCACCACTGCTCTAAAAAAAGCTACTATTTAATATTACTACTTACCAATCCCAACGTGAAATAGTTAAAGAAGTAGTCAGACGCAGGCGGCGGCCTCCTGCGCGCGGTGGGGCGGTGTATGCGCATCTTGTCGTCCGCCTTGAAGTACGTGCGGGCGGGCGCGCCCAGTGCCGCGCACACTCGCTGTGCGGAGCTACCGAAGCGGACCACGCGACACACGCCGCGACCTGACGAGCCTTCCGTCAGGGAGCGGTTGGGACCTGAAAGGAGATAATAATAATAATATTCCACAACTATCACACAACGCCATCTAGTCCCAAGCTAAGCAGAGCTTGTGTTATGGGTACTAGACAACTGATAAACATACTTATATATTTCTAAATATATAAATGTCGGAGCCACCGGTATTGTTCCGTCAGATTCAGGCATCATGTGGGCAGAGTTTGGGTCTCGTGCAATGAAAATACACTGGGTGCGGTTCACTTGGTTATTTTAATTTTAAATCACAAATTGAATCAAACACAATTTAATTTAATCACTCACTACACTTATACTGGGCACAACGAATCGAGTACAGTTTCGGGATGTCTTCACACTGCTGCGGTCGGGCATTGAATGCGCTCCTCGCAGCTCCGATGAAACATCACGACTCTGTATAAGCGCGCGCAGACCACGTGATACTCAAAATGGCGCGCTTACGATTCGTTTGCTGTCCGTACTATTGTCCGGATCCGACATAAATATTATAGTACTCGTCACACAAACACTTGTCCTGGGTGAGAATCAAACCCACGACCTTCGGCATAGCAGTCAGGGTCACTAACCACTAGACCAACAGGCCTGTCAGATAGTGTAAACATTGACTTGATAAAAAGATAATTCATCATCCACCTAGACTTTTCCCATCTATATTGGGGTCGGCTTCCAGTCGAACCGGATGCAGCTGGATATCAGTATTTTCTTTTGTTGCCCAACACTAGGAATTACTCCTGTGTCGTTTGTGCGTTTCCAACCATAAACTCACATACACAAACTCCCAGACCAGAAACAACTACTTGTAGATCATACAAATATTTGTTCCGTGCGGGAATCGAACCCGCTTAGCCATTGCGCTAACCGTGCCGTCATTTTACATGGAACGACTGCTAACCGGACCTCCACAACTGGGTAACACGATACCCCATGGTAAGACTGATTGTCAAACTTTACCGCTTCTGACTGATAGTAACGACTGTCAAATATTTACAATTGTATAGCTTGTATAGCTGTCTCTTTCCGGCATTGGAATTACTCTCGCTATAAGACGTCATGGTAGGCCACCAGGGGCCATATTATGACGTCTGAAAACCACGCTTGTTCCAGTGAGTGAACGAGATGGCGCTAGACGATTTTTATAGCTCTGTCTCTTTCGCTCACACTCAGCTATGCAACTTGTATAGCTCTGTTTCTTTCACTCACTGGAACAACTCTGGTTTTAAGACGTCATAATATGGCCTCAGAGGGGGTATTACAACGTCTTGAAACCAGGCTTGTTCCAGTGAGTGAACGAAATGGCGAATAATGGCGATAGATGACTTGTATAGCTCTGTCACTTTCACTCACTGGAACAAATCTGGTTTTAAGACGTCATAACACGGCCCCAGGTCAGAATATACCCCGTTTTTCACAGGAATATCGCTGTTTAGTGTAGTGTACCTTCAGTGAACATGTGCAGGCGCAGTCCGTACGTGGCGGTGGCAGTGCGCAGTACGTCGCAGCGCCGCAGGTGCAGCTGGTGGCGGTAGCACGACAGCGGCAGCTCGGGCAGCGGCGCGCCGCACATGCTGCCGCCGGTTGTACTGCTAGCCTGGGAGGACGGAAACATACTTAGTATTATGGTAGAGAGGAGGTCGTGGCTAAATTATTACAGCCGCACAGACCGATCTTCCGGGTTAAGCCGCGCTTGCCGAGGTTGGTCTGTGGATGGGTGACCAACTGTCATAGCGAGTTTCCTCCGTGTCTCGTAAAGCACATAAAGCCGTTGGTCCCGGCTGTCATTTTTAGATCTTTGACAGTCGTTACTGTTAGTCAGAAGCTCATAAGTCTGACAACCAGTCTTACCATGGAGTATCGTATTACCCAGTTATTGGGTTGTGGAGGTCCGATAGGCAGTCGCTCCATGTAAAATACTGATATTCAGCTGCATCTGGTTCGACTGGAAGCCGACCCCAATATAGTTGGGAAAAGGCTAGGGAGATGATGATTATGGTAGAAAGACAAGCAATATGCAAAAAAAAAATAGTCAGGAAGATAGATTTAAAAAAAAAATTGACCCGTAATTTTACTTGTATTACGTAAAACCAAATTAAAAAAGATACAAAGCTTCTAAAAATCACAAAACGTTACTATGTCGGTATAAGTGTACAAGCGGTATGACGTCAAAAGCCTACTCCGGAATTTGGAAGCGATTTATCTTTGTTATTATTCATTGATTTAAAAAAATACGTGTTCTTTGTTTTTTTCAATACTCTAACTAAAGTTCGGCCGTTCAGAGAATGCGTTCCTGACACGTCGCGATTGAACTGACGACGTAACTTTGTAATGGCGTTGCAGTTACGATAAAAATATTTTTGCTGGTTGTTTACCGTTTTAACAATAAATTGATGAGCATTAAAACAACATTATTATATCAATAATCAATGAATGTTATAATTTTGTGCCAAACTGAGTGTCAAATAACTTGGTAAACAATATTTTTCTAAATCTATACTGCGCTATTACAAGGTTATGTCAGTGCTTTATATTTGTAGTGCTGTGCTAAAAATAACAGGCAAGTATCGTAATCTGTTCTTATACAGTTATACTTATAATATAAAATAATACGCTTTGTTTTTCTTTTTAAGAATTTGAAAATAATGGACTATAAGATAACTTTTATGAAATATAAAAATAAAACTATGACCAAACCGAACGCGCGAAAGAATAATTTTTATATTTAGGTTGAAAATGGTAACCCCAAATGGCGTTACTAGCATTTTTATACTTAGATTAAAAATGGTAACCCTAAATGGCGTTATGGGCCGCCATTTTGTGACGCTAAAACAGTCGTCTGTTGTCGTTTCGTGCGCATAGACCACGTTCTTCAAGTGTTTTCGATCTGTTTTTATTTGATTACCCGGCTTTCGTTTAATGGACTGTTTCTGCTTTTCAAACTGACATCGGCGCTAAATCGAACTTCGATTGTGTTTTGTATTGCGTTCTTTTTACTTTTGGTGCATAATAATGCCTAAACGTGGACAAACATTGAAAAGTGGAGCCCGTGAGTTAATCATCAAGCTGCAAGATTACTTTGAGCGGGAGCGGCAAAATTGCGGACCCCTGGTACCTGTCGAACAAGTACAAGAACGCGTCTCTCAGGCGCTTGGAGTTAGCAAACGAACGATAACAAATATTAATAAAGAAAAGTTCGGCTCGACTGGCATGGAAGATAATATTTTACGTACTCCGAAGAAGAAACGTAGAACTAAACCCGTGACAGATATTGACACCTTTGACGCCGATGCAATCAGAAATCATATCTGGGGGCACGGCAGTGCCCCGCCAAGTCTCGAGCAAAACGGGCACGGCCGTACCATCTTTTCTCGAAGCGATTCGCGGCTGTTTCGCCCCACCTATATCTTCGACGTGGACAAAGCTAGGAGTTTAGGTTTTCGGTCAATAATAGTAGGCATTAGAACAAGCTTAAGTTCGAAATTACATGCCAATTGAATGAATAGTTTAGGAGTTACGGTCGATCAAAGTTACACCATTTTGTCACTCACTGACTGACTGACTCACTGACCGATCATCAAAAATCTAAGGTACTTCTAGCAGACTTAGAAACTTCAAATTTTGCACCAAGATAGGTCATTAGCCACATATAAAGGAAAAATTATAAAAACATTAAAAAATAATATACCATAGAAAACAATTTTATATTTGCGGTTTGGCAAGAACATTGTGTATGGATTTTGACTGCATTGTTAACTTTGTTCGTTGTTTAAGTATTCAATAGGAGGTTTCACTGCGAGTTTTCGCCGCCAGGGGCGCCACAAGCGCTTTGTTGTGTATTTCAAGTTATTCATACAGTAAATCATACAAAAAATGTTTTTATTTAATAATGCAGTGTTGTAACAAAAACAAGTTGCTTGTAATAATAAAGGGGTTCATTTTATTCCTTAAAGACCCATAAATAAGAAAATAATAATGTAATCTTGAATGGCCATCCATGTTTTAATTTAATTTCTTTCCTTTTACGATATTTGCATCGAATCTAAAACATAAATTATTGAATTTTTATACTGATCAATTCAAATTATAAAGTATGTAAATCACGAAGTAACATCTTAGAAAATCATTCAATTCTATTAAATACCTACTACATCCTCAACAAGTATGATTGGAAAATTCACAAAATCATGAATAGGTGAGTACAAATTATTGTACAATAAAAGTTCAAGTATTATTAATATAACATTTATAAAAATAGTACCTTAGCAAATAGTTTTTTATGTATTATACTTAGTTAAAGTTACAGATGGTAAATTTGTATCCACGTTGATATCTTTAAATCGGGATTTTTCGAGCACTAATAAAGATTTCATTTCACTGTCTTCATCTTCTGTCGAAAGATTAGGTTTTACACAAAAACTATAATTTTTCTCATATGAAATCAGCCTGAAACGATAATTTTATATGAATAAATACTGGTATTTATCATGTTATCATCGTTATGGCAATTTTTTTTTTCAAAGTAATCTGAGAATGTCATTCTCATTTCTCACTGTTTGTTCCCTTGTAGCGAAGCACCACGAACTCGCAATATATTTTTTAATTAAACGATAGTTAAAACATCGTACTTTTCCATCTTTTATTTGATTTTACAAAACATAACTTATTTGTTCTTTATTAGTAAACACGTATGTCAAAATTGGCGGCATTGAAGTTTTCGTTGACGAAATTAAGTGCTGGTGGCGCCATCTGAGCCGAGCTTTGCGTGAAACCTCCCATTGGATGAATACATCATAGAATAGAAAAGAATAATATAAATGTAATACATAGACTATAATTAATCTAAATTAATACATAAAGTTCACAATTCATTAAATTAATAAAGCTAAAACTCCATTGTATTGCGATAAATATTGTATGCGCGCTCGATAGATGGCATTGTACCTGTCTGAATCGCGCTATGGTTTCGTTACAGAGCGCAGTCTAAGTAGTACTTTAAAATACTTCAATAATTTTCATTTGATAGCGCCATCTATCTATGAACAACCATTTCGAAACTAAAAAAATATTGTAGCGATATTTAGAGAACTTAAGTTAGCCGGATTAGATAGTAGATTTATTATTGTTACTGAAACAGTTATTTAGGAAAATAGTTTATTAATATAACATGGACATAGAACGTTACATAAATCTAGTTGTTTACGTGTTATTTAGTTTAGTTATATTTAGTTTGTAAGTTAGTAGATATATATTTATTTAGTTATTTGTTAGTTAGTTTAGTTCTATTTAGTTTGTTAGATAGAGAATGGGTCCTAAGCAAAAAAGTAGCTGAAGTCCAAGAAATTATGAGGACAGCTAAAAAAAAGAAAGAAATACACTTACAAAAAATAAATGAGATCCCACCAAAAACATTAAATGTAAAAAATGCCAAGTCTCTCGTTGCAGTCTTTCCATCGTAAAAAGTTTTGAGATCTCACAGAAGCCAAGTCCTATTCAAATTATTTTGTAGTTATAAATCAACATTTAGTAATTATATCAATAGTTTTCTTTATATTATAACTATAGTGACTTGGCAATGAGCACAAATTAAAAGCTGCTTGCTGCCTGGAATTATGTGCAAATGTTACTGACGAGACCTGTGATCAGATTATTTGTTATGTGTGAATCATGATGGTCACTACCGACTACATGTTCCAATACAATAATTAAGAATACCTTACGGGCCATCGCTTTATGAAAGTAAATGATGAATGTTAAGAGAATAAATAAAGTAAATAAAAGAGAATGTTTATGCATGCGGTGTGTGTAACTTTCAACTCCTCCAAATATGCCGTTTTATTTGTTTTTACTTGTGCTCATTGCCAAGTCACTATAGTTATAATATAAAGAAAACTATTGATATAATTACTAAATGTTGATTTATAACTACAAAATAATTTGAATAGGACTTGGCTTCTGTGAGATCTCAAAACTTTTTACGATGGAAAGACTGCAACGAGAGACTTGGCATTTTTTACATTTAATGTTTTTGGTGGGTATATGGTTACTATTCCAGAAATGAATATCTCAACAGGAAGAAGCTTTTGGCATCGTTAGGAGAAGCTGGACTGTTTAGCGGGGGTAAAACTGCTTTAACCAAAATCTTAAAAGATATTGGTTTTTCGTATAAAAAAACCGACAAAGGAAAAAAATTATTAGAACGATACGACATAATTTTAAAACGGATAAGTTTTTTGAGAGAAGCAAAAAAAATTGATAACTGGGATAATGTCGTGTTCATTGACGAGTCATGGCTAAACGCATACTTTATTGCATAGAAATACAGATTGTAACTTTGTAACAAAGAATAAATAAAACAATTTTATTATATGAAAATTACCTTTTTTTGGTTTCCACTTAAGGTGATTGCTTCGATGTAGCCCGCGAAATTCAAATTTTTTTACGTTTTTTGCAATTTGCAGGCCAGTGACATGTTGTAACTTTATAAATATTTGTGTTGCGCAAATAACAAGTATAATTTTAAATATAAAAAATATCAAAAAACTCGCTCCATCAGCTCTCACATAGAAAAGGTGCATCGTAGTTAGATTTCGGAGATTTTAACATGATGCACCTTTTCTATGTGAGAGCTGATGGAGCGAGTTTTTTGATATTTTTTATATTTAAAATTATACTTGTTATTTGCGCAACACAAATATTTATAAAGTTACAACATGTCACTGGCCTGCAAATTGGAAAAAACGTAAAAAAATTTGAATTTCGCGGGCTGGTTGGAGCATCCCCCTTAAATAACTAAAATATAAATTTTAAATGATTCTGCCAATTTAAAACGAAAATAATCTTAAAATTATGCGGCGGTTCATTTTGGAGGAACGGGAACGAACTCAGTGTTATGTTGTGGCCATCACTAGTCGTGACTAACTGATAGGTGTCAGGAACGCATTCTCTGAACGGCCGAACTCTAACATTATTATTTATCGTATCTGTCTTGGAAAAAAAACAAACGCAAAAATAACTTTATATACAGTTGCATTTCTAAAAGGCTGGCAAAGGTGTTAGTTAAATTCACATTTCGTAAGTATTAGGACTTTACCCATGGCGCGACACGATTGTAATTTACAAATAAACCTTACCACTACGACATAAAACCTTTTTAAAAAAAAAATCAAACCGACGAAACATCGAACTGAAAAGCATAAAATAAATTTTGAGGCGGCGCCAAAGAAACAATAGTTATTTGTTATGCAAGGCTGCAAAGTTGATTTTTGGCGCGAGTACTTGAATTGAAAACTGAGCGAGCGAAGGATTCTAAGATTGAACCGCGAGAGAAACGAGCGGTTCAAATATAGAATCCTGAGCGATGCGAAGTTTTCAAAGGTGCGAGACGCAGAAAAACTTTGCTGCCGAGTGCAACACACAACTTTTCACCTCACACAGCGAGGAAATGAAGTGGGGTCATTGACCTATACAGGGGGCGGCTCGCCTGGCAGTGTAGAAAACAATTGAATACAAGACGTGTTCGAATTTTGAACAACACTTTGTGCTCTAGAGCACAAAATGGAGTTTTGCGCTCAGATTTTGAATGAGAAATAGAATCTTTCCGAGCGCGTGAGGTGAAAACATATAAATTAACTATTTGAAGAGCAGAATAGCTCGTTGTATAGGTTGTCGTGGTTGAATAGCTCGTCGTAGCTATTCGATGATTGTTTCTTTGGCGCCGCCTCAAAATTTATTTTATGCTTTTCAGTTCGATGTTTCGTCGGTTTGATTTTTTTTTTAAAAAGGTTTTTTTTTATACTTTTGAGTTTCCTATCTCGTGTCAATTTCTGTAACTTAAAAAATATAAGTTTTTTTTTAATACCTACATTTTTTGTTAACTATTGACGACCTCCTACACCTGCTTTCTGTCTTCATTCTCAAACTCTCAACGACTGTCATACCCCAGCTACGTCTAAAGTTCTCATCAATATGAGTGAAATGAGCCCAAATACGATATAGTTGCTGTTAACTGTTAAGGATCTCTTGCTACTGCCCTCTGTGGCTCTGTCACCATCCTCAGACCCTGGATGGCAATGATACCTCAGCTAGGTCTAAAGTTCTCAACAAGCTGAGTGAAATGAGCCCAAACACGATATAGCTGTTGTTAACTGTTAAGGAACTCTTGGCACTGACTTCACAAAATAACAGGGATCTGGAGTTGATCTGATGATGGTGACGCCATCATGTTATGTTCTCCACATCTCTGCTATATAATAATGTCCTCAGAACTACAATTGTTAACTTTATTTCAACAGAATCGGTTCATAATTGAAAATTCTGTAGGAAGATTGACAATTAATTCCTTTTTTTCTAGCCTTAGAGGCCGATTTTAGTTTTGAAATTTAAATGGGACCAACTTTGAGATATACTCTTTCCAACAAAAAAAGAATTTTTGAAATCGGACCACGTTAGGAAAAGTTATGCGTAAGCATACTTAAAAAATAAAATATACATGTCGAATTGAGAACCTCCTCCTTTTTTTTTCGTCGGTTAATAAAACACGTTGTTATATACGGGTAAATGAAAAACAAAACACGATCACCACGACGATGTCAAGTCAATCGAATTACATCATTATTTCTTAGAATCAACCCTGTTAGATTTTCACTTGTAGTTGGAATCAGTCCTTTAATGCTGGAAATTAATTTTCTATGTCAGGTAAATCTTTCTGTTACCAATCAATCAATCAATAACTGAATTTGGCCGAATCTTTAAGATGCCAGATAACAAGCACTAACTAAGAAAGTGGTGAGCATTGAACTGACCTGGTGTTGAGATCCATAGTAGATGGTGGTCCGCGAGACGACGGGCGAGCCTCCGTTGGGGAACTGTAGCGAGCCCAGCCCGTGAGCATAGCCAGGCTGGAAGCATTACAAACATACATAAGACCGCACGATTAGCGCACTGGCTGAGCGATCGGATTGCTGAGCTGCATCGGTTCGATTCCTGCACGGAGCAAGTATTTGTGTGTGTGTGCGTAAACATTTTTTGTGTCCAGTTGCTTCGGTGTGCCGTGTGTGTGTGACAGTGTCTACGATTGCGCAGTACCTTAATGACAGGTTCATTTAGTACGGTCAGCCAAGAAAGTGGTGTACCAGTTTTGATTTAGTTTCCCGGTCATCGAAAATTACAACAAGGTTCGTTATAAAAAGATATTACTGAAAGAGACAACATTATCATGACGTAAACCTATGTACTTAGTATTCATACGTCATATGTCACATATAAGTACATGACATTTTAACCTTTACGGTCAGCTCAGACCGAGACGTGACGCTGCGCGCACTTTTCAATAGAGTTATTCAAAATGTAACTCTATTTTAAAAGACAAAAGATACACCTTTCGCAACGCAGCTCGACGCCGCGCTGCGCAGCGCGGCGCCGCGCACGTCGTTCAAAATCTGACTTTGTTTACTACAAGAAAAGGTACAAATTTGAAGTATCGTTGCATCACGTCGCTTCGCGTCGCGTCTCGGTGTGAACTGACGCTTAGTATAAATGAAAAGGACATTAGTTTCTACAAAGCAATTGAAATGTTTCCAAACAAAAGTAATAAAAACTATTTAAATAGACAACCGAATTCCATTTGAAAAAGAAAACTGACAATTGACATTTTGTCAAATATATGCAAAAAATCGATATATTTTCCGTGTTATTTTTCAATCAACTGCATATAAAATCATCTCAATGCCTGCCAACTTGACCATTGCCGAAAGAGCACAAATAATTGCCCAATTTAATGAGGGAAGCAGTATCAGTGCGATATCCCGGAATTTGAATATATCGAGGCGTTCTGTCCGCTTTTGGATTCGACGTGAAGGAGAGGAGGGAAGTTTTTTGGATCACAGAAGAAGTGGTCGCCGGCCTGCACTCTCCAATAACGATAGAGAATTCATGAGACGGGAATATGAAATCAATGGTTTTAAGCCCACAAAACATTTTGCGGAGATGTTCGATGTGAGTGCCCAAACAATAAGGAATCATCTACATTACATGGGGTTGCACCACAGGCATTACGCCAAGAAAATATATTTGACGGATGCTCACAGACTTGCTCGTCTGAACTTCGCCAGAGAGCACTTAGAGTTTGATTGGTCTAATACAGTGTTTTGTGATGAAAAAACGTTTAAATCCAGTCAGCATGGACGTCTTCACCTTTGGCGATATAATTCAACACGGTATAAAGATGATCATGTAATTCCAAATAGAGAATCAGGTCGAATTTCCGTAAATATTTGGGGCTGGATGAGTGCGGATGGTGTAGGAGAATTGTGTTCTCTACCTCCTCGAGCGACGGCTGTAAATTATATCGACATGCTTCAGAATGCAATGCTACCGACAGTCCGTAATGTTTACCCGGAGAACGAAGTGCCACAATTTGATTTTGTTCAAGATAATTGTTCAATTCATAATGCGAGGATCGTAAGAGCCTGGTTTCGTTCACACACTGACGTAAGGGTAATTCAGTGGCCCTCAAGATCGCCGGACCTCAACCCGATAGAAAATCTTTGGGGCCTTATGGTCCAACGATGGTCGCATCAAAATGAAAGAACCAAACAAGCTCTTTGTTGTGTATTTTGAAAGAATCTTATTAAAACAAGCAGATCACGGAAAACTCATGTAATGGCTTACAAACTGACAATCAAAAGCAATGTGTCATTTACAATTTACCATAAACAAACACCACATTCCTCCAACATTAATTTAAAAGTAAGTATTTTAACATTTATAATTTACCGTTTTCCGGGTACTCCTTATAGGGTATCTGCGGACTTCAGGTTCCTGAGAGACCGCGTCAACAAACTCATCATCTGAGACTCCCTCTTCCCTATCAGAAACCTGTGCCGGTAATGTCATAACGGGTTCTGATACAACTTCGTTTGACTGACTGATCTCCTCAGGGAAACAGTCACCCAACACACTGAAATCATCATCCGGTTCAAATGATGAGTTCCCCTTGTAAGGCAGTAATTGGTCGATATGTTTCTTTACAGTTACATTTTCGTCTGGAATATACACAGAAAACATTCGTGATCCTAAACATTCATTAACTGTGCCCTGCTTCCAAATATTTTTAGTACCGTTATTAGAATATTGCTTTACTAAAACTTTATCACCAACAGAAAAAAACACATTTCTTTTCCCACCAAAA